>DVQG01000317.1:0-15844 GCA_018231605.1 Papilio ambrax
CTTCAAGTATTATTTCATTTACTACTTCAATTATTTTTACCATATATTATCTTTACAATTAGAGCGCGGGGTCACCTTTGACTAAACTATCGCACAACTGTTTAGTAGCACTTTGATTCTTATGAGCTTATATGGAGGTGCGCACACTAACTCGATTTTAGTTCTGCGACTTTTAATTGATTTGGAAGCGAAACAATCGACAATCGTACAATAGTTGTGCGATAATTGTGCTCTTACCATTATATTATTGCACAAAGATGCTCTAGAAATATGTTTTACTTATTTTTAAGGCCACTTGTATTTATGCCATCGGCAATATGTGTCGTGTGTTAGTTATCGCAGTGTAAATGCTGACGCGTGTTTGAAATAGCCTCTTATCGTAAAGTAAATTTTTTGATACAACATATTTATAAAGAAGCTATGTTAACTGAGTTTACTTTTAACTTCATTTTACTTTCTTTGTTTTTCAATGTCGGTTTTTTTCTATTTTTTATTACGAGTTAACAGTTTACTTCTAATAATTATAGACTTCAAACATAGGCTTTGATTACGAATTCACCGTTCAAAGTAAGCGCAAAAGTACACATAAAATTAATAATATTAAAACTTAATCACAATTAAATATCATGACAGGAAATAAAACATATTGAACAAAATTAAAAACAATATCTGTTAATTACAATGCTATTTTTTTTCTACTCAACTTAGCAATTATCCGCTGAATACTGGAACGAATTAAACATTTCGCTATACAAATGGCATATTATCTGATAGACGTATTTTAAAATTTAAGCGTGGCCTTATCACTTAATACGCTGTTACATATTTGGATGTCGTTTCAGTATACGGTCGTATGTTAGTATGATTGCACATTAGCTGTAACACGTACGTAACGAGGTAACTGCGAAATACCTCAAGTACCGGCTATTGCATTACACGACCAATTGATACATGCATGATTGAAGCACCAATGTAGGGCCCACGCGGATCATATCAAGTTCTACCAAGAGCTCTTACGTAAATTGTTTTGAAATACTTACTTTAACAATCTAAATTGGAGGTCCCTGTCATTTTTTTTAACTAGTGAAGAACAGAGAGCAACCTTATTTCTTTACATACACTCTGGATTCTCCGTTAACATCAGGGACGCGTCACTGATCAAAATCAATTGCCTACTTTATGTGGCATTTGCCAATGTACTGGCGCTATTTTTTAGTTCTCTGTTGTCCTCTATTAATAACAGGCAATGCGAGGGAAGTTAAAAAATCTATTGCACGGGGCTTCATACGTCGGTTCAGTTGGTAAATTGCTTGTAATAACCATGTACTACAAAATTGAATAAAAGGAGCAGAACCGACGAAAATTTTCCTTGTAAATTTGCAAGTGATCATGAGTGTATTCAAAAATATTCGTTTCTTCTGGTACTTTGCCAAACACGAAAAAACCTTAAGGCTCAGTTCTTGATACGTGTTGAATTATCCTAGGAGTGCTATGAATGAAGTTGTATTTAAAAATAAAATAATAAACCTAATGAATATTGATTGTGTATTGAATTAAAAAAAAAACCAGTTGATAAACTAGGAGGGCATAACCGATAAATATAGTTCAATTTAGTATGAAGCTATTATTCAATGAAGTGGCGGTCAGCGCTCCGACCACCGCTAGCTGCGAGTCCTCGCCACTTGTAAATAACGCTCAAGTGACGTCTAGTCATGTATTATTACAGAACTGATTGTGGACGCCCATATTTCAGCATTACACGCAATGGTATACGATTGGTTCAGTATGTCGTACCAATTTGAATCGATTTTCTATTTTTTTTTCGCAAGAAACACTATAAAGGTTGTGTAGTATACGGATTCTTAGTTCGAAAAAAATACTGGCAGGTATCGCCTTAAAACAATTCATTTTTTGGAATCAATAACACGAAAAAAACATGTGCCAATTTTGTTATTGATCTCGATAATTGTTATTAAATATTAAATTGTTTTATAACAATTCGATAACTTATTACTATAGTCATTATAAACACTTGAATGTTATAAATAAAGTCTTTCAGGGGCGATCGCTATCAAAGGTGAATATTCTATAAACAGTGAAAGTGTAAACCAATAAACACTTTTTTGCGATTAGTAGCAAAGATGTTTTTAATACAATAAAAAAAAGATACAGCTGTTTCTCTTATTTCAAAGCGAATGAGTGAGATGGCATTATGTTTTTACATTTTTTTTCAGTGGATAACCGCAGTGAGACTCAAAAACTCTTCAGTTAAACCAACCTTCAATAAACAAAACCTTTTATCAACAATTCAAACGAATACGGAAAATTATATTTAAACTCAACTTTTTCCGGAATTGTATCTTTAAAGGATGTTTGTAAATAACCTTAAAATAAGGTCTTTGATAAACATCTTAAAATTTAAACATGAACATACTGTAAAGGGAAATGTCTTGTTACTAAGTTTACTAAATGTTTGAACTAAAATAAGCGGTGTTAAAATTTATCGGTAGTATAAATAGAATATGATGACGCTATTCTGAATTCAAAAAAAAAAAATGTCGAAACAACGACCAAAACTGCATCACGTCATTCGGGACTTTCTCAAAATTTCAAAGTTTGATTTTATTTCTTCGCGATTGTAATTCTTGGATTGTTTTTTTGGTGCAGTCGATTGAAGGGCATTTATCGGGCAGTAATTACGGAATTTGTTAGTTTTATAAAGCTTCTATTTCTGTATACATACGCCCTCGTTCTGTGACGAGTATTGTATTTGGCACGGGACGGAGCGCGTGACGGTGACCTGTTCATTATATACATACCGAGAAAGTGCTCGAAAGTAATATAGAAGTTTTTGCTAATATTAAGGTAAGGCATAAAACTACTTAAAAGTCTTTTATTAGGTATCACAATTTTATTTATAATTTTTAATACCTTGTCTCTTTCCAGATTTCCATTGCTGCATTTAGTCATTAATTGGTCACTAAGGGAGATACTTAGGACCAATTAACGATAAGCAATGATGATATATGTCATGTCTGAAAAATATTGTTTGTGTAATTGTCACTCGCGGATCACTTCATTGATTACGATCTTTTTAATTAAGATCAATTTTCGTGTATTAAAACTAAAACGTATAGGAACAATAAGTAATTGCAATAATAAAGGAAAAAAACCGTGTGTATTAATTTAATTCTACCATATTTTTGCCTTTTAAAGATTGTAATGTGAATTTAAGTTAATTTGAATTTTTACCAGACCAAGTTTTGTTCAATAAATAAGCAACTCACAAATTCATAGTCTTAAGTAAGGGAGTCGCATGGTGTATATTTTCACAGATCTGCACTAAGGAGCAGCTTTAGTAACTTTTAGACTTAAGTAATGTAATGAATTTTATATATTTCATTCATATACTATATTATTATAGAGGAAAATACCAAGCTAAGTTCGTAATATATAATAAAATGAAAAGTCTGTCAAAATAAAAATTATCTAGTCAATAACTTGTAATTTATGGAATTGCGTTTGCAATAAGCAAGTAAAAGTATAAGGTCGTCTGTTCATCAATTTGTTTATGTTAAAAGACTATTTAAATCCTTTATCTGTGTTTACACTTTCGATTAAGGTATTGCGCCGATGCACATAGTCTCCCAACTGTGTACTTATTGCGGACAAATTGATAACAGACCACGTGTTCACGTCGAAGCATCTAGAAAGATCCATTTAATAAGGATCGAACATTATTATCGATTCATTACTTTAAAAGATATTTCAAATATAGACTTTTCTTTCAAATAAAGGTACATTGCATTAGATATCATCAAACTATACAAATAACAAATCGTAATCATTTGTGTTGTCATATCTATTGATTTCTATATTAAAAGTATTTGATTGACAATTAAAAGTGACTTCGTTCATATTCAAAAAGATGTATACGGGAAGGTCAAACTGAAGGTCGTATCCATCTTCTTACATTTCATTCAGACACTTAAATAGGTCATTGTGTGACCTTCAAGACGACCTTGTAACAAATAAGAAATTTCTTCTAAGATTAAAACGTACAGTATACTTCATACTGTTATCGATGATTTTCTTTTGCTTTTACTCTTTAGACGCAAAAACTATTACTACGTTTTCTGAAAAACCCTAGTTATTCGTCTTTTATTATTGTAGCGAATCAAACGAGGCTAGTCTTTTTTTTAATAACATTCTGTGATAAACGATTATTCTTTAAACTAAAAAACCTTCACTAAAAGATGTTTAACATATTCATAATATTACAAAGGGCTAATCACGATTGTTTTAATTTCTATAAATTCAGTTTTCTTCTTTTTTTAATTTATCCTCTTTAATTCATTTATTTTTCTTTTTGTAATTCAGTACAGGTTAAGGTTATGTGTCAAGTTGCTGATTGTCGTCTAATTTACTTTTTCATTCTTGTAGGTATTTCGTTATTTTTGTTAAGGGAATATTTAATCACTGAGGTGATTGTGTCTTATAACAATGTTAGGTAGTTCTTCTATTGGTTTCTATATTCAGCATCTTGTAGTCAAACGCAATTAGGATATCCTCGTCGCATCTGCGAATATTGTAAATTTCATTTATCTTGTCTCATATATGGGTGACTGTGCGTAGCTCTATTAAAAACATTTGACTATGAATTAAACTATTATTTTTGATATTTCAGTAATGTTATCATTGCTCTCGTGTGTCGTGACAGAGTTGCAGATCGCAGCCGCGCCGAGCAACTCCTATCTTATCTAGGTCGTTCACTTTTGACATTAAACTTCGATGTCACGATACTCGTGAATAAACAGTTCAATTGTATTGTTGTTTGTTGGCGAGGTGCCTAAGAATATAGCTGCAATACCTTGATTCTTTCTAACTGGAGTAGTGGTTCTGTTTTCTAAATTTCCACAGAAAGTTAATCAGTATTTACATTAAAATTCAGTGGCAATCAAACCAAAGAAGCTGCTTAGAATGTTATAAACGAATTAACTCGGAATGTATTAAATTGTTTTATCTTTAAACTATTGTTTTCATTTTCCAGACGCAGATGAGCGGCGACCGCGCCGGCAGCGGGACGCAGTGCGGTCTGACGTCACTGCTGCCCATGTCCTGCCGGGGGCGCGCCGCCGCCTTCGCGCGGGACCTTCACTCCCGCCTGCGCAACCTCGGCACCGGACACGACGATTGCGAGGAAAACTGGCTCGCGCGCGACTCCGCCACCACGCACAGGCCGGCCAACACTGCACAAAGAGACCTAGACACGTTTTATGATTTTGAACTAGAGTGCGAGAGCCCTTCCAGTCCCGTCGACGAATATGATGCGTCCTTCCCGGAGCGAACTCCCGCAGCAGACACGGAGACCCCGTTTTACGATGTCGATTCCGATACTGAGATCAAAGAGCAAGCCAGATTAATGCTAAAGCAGCCGGATAAAAACAAAAATGGTTTCAAATTCTCCACTGCCTTCTATACAGACTACTCACCAGTGAAACTGCAACCTGTCCCGCGAGAAAACGGTCACGCAGATAAACCGCTTTACGCGCCTATAAGTTTTGAAGGTTGTGCGCGACAAAATAGCTACGACGAAATTGATTGTGCAGTTCGACCTCCAGTTGTTGAATCTGAAAGACTCAGCTCGCCACTGAACCATTCGGCTGTGCCGGATAGCGATTCTGAGTTTGAGTCTGCCAAAAGCGATCCGTCGGAAGCCAACGACGAGGTTACGCTAACAGAGAAGTCATTGGAAAAAGATGTCACGGAGGACATTGAAAACTTGTCAATTATAGATCTTGATCTCGTCGAAGTGGAAATTCCACTTGACAATATCGATATAAAAGTAACAGACTCTGCTGATATCCTTGATTCAAGTCTAATAATTACCAGTGAAGTTTCCGAAAATTACGAGGTATCACCTACTCCCGAAATTGATCCTAAGTTATTAAGCACAGAGTGTAAAGATGAAGAAGAGACAGAAGACGATCGTCCACAACGAGTTCGCAGGTGCTCATCGCTTAAAACTGGTAAAACGCCGCCCGGCACGCCGGGACGAAAGAAAATAGTTCGCTTCGCCGATGTATTGGGCCTAGATTTAGCAGATGTCAAGACGTTTATGGATGAAATTCCGGTTATTCCAAAGTCCGCCTACGACGATCTAACCGGTTGCGATATGCTAAGTTCCTCCCCGCCCGCTCGAGCGCCGCCCAGACTCGGCGCTCTCACGTTAGTACCTTTATTCCAGGTGCCGCGCGACGTCACAGAAAAGCTTGAAAAGATGCTCGTGTGCCTAGAGAGCGCTCGAGTTTGTGACGGCGCTCACGTAACAATTTGTGGATCGGTACGCGTAAGAAATTTAGATTTTCATAAAACTGTTCACATTCGTTACACGATGAATCGATGGAAAACATACACCGATCTCCAGACGACATACGTGCAGGGCTCCTGCGACGGATACTCGGACCGCTTTCAGTTCGTGCTGTACGCACCGTGCATATCTTCGGGGCAGAGGTTAGAGTTGGCCGTTCGATTCCAATGCAAAGGGCAGCAGTTTTGGGACAATAACAGCGGGGCTAACTACTGCTTCGACTGCCTCGCGCTGGGGGCGACGGCGCCAATGCAGACGCCCGCAGCGCTTCACCCTACTATGGACTGGCACCCATCATTTTACTGACACTCTGAGCACAGATATGCGCGGGATGTAAGACTTAGTGTGAGCGGGACTAAGATGAGTGGACGAGTCCTCTGAGCGAGGAGCAGGTCCGGCGGGACCGGAACTGCAGCGTGAGCGGGCGAGAGACCGATGTTGACTACGGCATACTTTGTGTACAATGATCAATTACTGAAAGAAGCAATATGTGGCGTCCTAATTTTATGAGGCTTGAAATGTAAAGCGTTTTTGTGATATAATTTAGAGTAGGTGTAGAATTTATAGAGTCGAGAGATCATCTCGTTCGGAGTGCCATTCGCAGTAACGACCTATCTGATTATTAAATTTTCTTTATGATTTTGTAGTATAGCGTAAACGAGAACAATAAAATTATATAAATACGATATAATAATAATTAAAACGACCGACGGAGTGAGTGAGTTGTTGAATGTGAATTGTTTGTACATAGTTAGAGAGGTATATTCTGAATGATATTAATATTTTAATAATTTTTACAAACTATTAGCCGTATTAATAATTAGATCTATATCGAAAAATCACTTAGACTGTGTTGTTATTAATCGTGAAGTAGATGGTATGAATTTTTTTATTATTGTTATTAATAATGTTAATACAATTCATTGCCTTTGAAATATAAAATTATCATTTTTAGATTGTTAAAACCGTTAATAATTCGTAATTGTCAATATTTATAAGACTACGTACCTAAATGTAAGAAGTCCTACACAAACTGTTACAATTTATAAGATTTACGGGAATGATTTTACTCAATTTTTATACGAATGTTACAAAACTGATATATATTTACATTTCCTACTTTTATATTTATGAAAAATATATCATGACATATGTAATACTTCCTATAAATAATAATGATTATTTTGAGATTGAACATTTTTATTGATTGAAGAAGACTAATAGAAATTATGAAATTAAATTATTGTTACTTTTAAGTCGGCAGCAATATTTATTACTTCGCTTTAATTCTTTTGTATGTACCTGAATCCTAAAATGTGGCCATATTAATTTTACAATATACCGATGCGTCAGTTTATATCTATTGAGTTTTATTGTTATGACATTTGATATATGAAACCTACCTAATTAAATATTCCTAATTAAGCACGATGTTTTATTAAAAGGAACCTTTAGTTAAGTACTAGAACTCTAAATGAGGGAAATTAAATGCCTCTGGATCTTAATTCTTTACTAATATAATAAAGCGTAAACACACACTTTATGGCGTAAGATGTCAGCGATTACTGCATATTTTTGGATAATTCCTTTTTTAATAAAAAAACCCCACACGTCACGTTTTAGGCTATATATTTTTACGGGGGTAAACCTCGGGCGTAAATAAATTGGATAAAAACCCTAATGTGGGAAGGAGACCATAAGCTAGGAGCTGCCAACATCAAGGAACCAATGTTGTCATTTATGCTTTAGAATTTTGACATTTCACAAATGTAAACAATAAAATAAAGTATTTATAATTTCATGCGGATGAAGTCGCACGAGAACAGCTAGTTTAAGATTATTAGTCATGTTTTAGAGGTTAAAAAAATGAAATAGAAAATAAAACATACGCTCATTTTAATGTACAAAAGCAATATCACTTTAAAATAACGTAAGGCTAAACATATCACATTTATTGGATATTATTAATAAATAAGTTGTTGCTAAACATAGTGACATTCTATACAATGAATTCAGAAGAATTATCTTCCAAGGTTGAAGAGCGAGACCTTAAGATAAAAATTTCTCCTTAAAAATGTAAACAATGAATAAACACTTCAGTACTAAATATTTATACAAAACTTCACAGAGAAGTAGACCAGTTAAATAAATCTAAGGATACCATTGATGCGGTGAGTATTTTCAAAGACAGATAAGAAAAACGTAAAAAAACATGGAAGTAATAAGTACTACGTGCAACAGGAATAAGTTCCATCTGTACATCTTGTAGTTAAAACTAAGAAAATAAAACCTTATGCTAAGGGCGTAAGAATCTTGTTGAGGTTTGACTCGGCTTCATCTTACGACAAGAGCTCATTCCTGTTCTAGTAGTATGTCCATGATAAAAACCAAATAAAAGATAGCTGAAATAATTTTGAAAACAATGAGTTAGTTTGAAATTATTTTCTACTTAATTTTAATTATACAAAAACAGACTTTTTGGAGTTTAACTTTTTTTTTATTAAAGTTCAAGGAGTTTTTTTTAATGAAACAATTAAAGTTCAACTTTTAAATGCAAGTTGATTTTAATTAAATTAAACTGTTTAATTCAGTTTAATTTGTACCTAATTGGTTCTAAATATCTTAAAACAATTTTATTGTGACCTTAATTAATAATAAGTTTGGAAAAAGAGCATTTATTGACTTATATATCCCAAAATATTTTGGTATACCATAATATTTTATTTTCATTAAATTTTTCTAACCTAAAAATGTCAGCCTCAGTTTGTCAATGAGTTACATTACTTTCACATATTTTACACCGTTGCGAAACAGACGCACATAAATACTGTCATCGCTATTTTTTCAATAGAGTATGAGTGGGATGACAATATGTTGTTTGTATGATTGTGTTAGAAACACATGTAAGGTTGTTATAGTCTTATTGCATTGCGAATTAACAGTCTTACAACTAAACTTAGTTTATTTGCCACGAAAACACAGATCTGTCTAATCTGTTAAGAAATTTTCTAGAAGATTTCATGGTGTAGAACACTTTTACATTAACATTGGGGAAAAACACAACTATCAAATAAAATTACGGCCTTAAATAATTGTCATGGAAGTCAGTTCTTGTGGGTTTCTTGACTGTGGTGGTGGGAAGCGTCAGTGTGATATCAGGGTCTCGGAGCGCCCGCAGTTGTGTATACAATCGTTGTTTGCAGAATTCGTAGAATTCAATTTCCCTGGTGAAGTTGGCTCGTACGATCTGCTTCACCGCCTCGGAGACAGGCGGCTTGAATGCGTTCCGGTTGATCCGATTGAACGTGTTCAGCTCTTCTGTAAAATTATTATTTGATTTAGTTTCACTAATATCATAAATGTTTAGATGGATGCATGTTTTTTAGAGTATGCTCCATAAGCGACTGAACGGATCTCAAATTTGACATAGTAGAGCATATTGTAAAAAAACACATAAGCTGCTTTTTTTTAAATCCACGAGGACAGTCTCGAGCGAAAGCTAGTAAAAATAAAAGATACTTGCATAGTGACTGAAAAGTGAAAATCACATAATCGTTTCAGCGCCATCTGTTAGCGATTTACAACACTAATTTTATTTATACTGCTACTAATGTATCTTACCCCAGTACAAGTTCAAAGCTCCTTGAAAGAATCGTGGTATGTATCGCTCAAAGGCGAGGAGCGTCGCGTTCATGTCCTCAAGAACACCGACAACGGCGTATTGCTGCTCCACCACGCGCTTGGCGCGCTGCAGCGCCTCCCGGCTGTTGAAAGGTCTGCAAAAAGAAGTAGTATTTAAAGTATTATATAGATGGCGCTTTTGTACATATGTGATTTTCTAAATTGAAATTTTTACCTTTATTTACCTATTGTTCTCGGTTTTCTAATGTGGTTGTATTATTTTATTTAATTAAACATACGCAACGATCACAGCATTTTCTTTTTCGATAAATAACCAAAATATAACCAAATCAAAGCAAGATATTTATTTCGACCGATAGATGGGGTTGAATATACTCCATGAACTGAACAGAATAAGGCCGCCCTTGGGCAAGTTTACGTATATATATGCCTATACATATACGTAAATTATACTAATATTATACAAAATTTGCTAAATGCAAAAAGAATTACATAAATACTAAGAAGTCAAATAGGTAGGGTCTGGAATTAAGTAAAAATGTCGGTACGGGGAGCAAAATGGTAATTAATATTTATCATAAGGTAAAACTACTTACGTGCACTGAGGCTCGTGACCGCAAAAGAAGAGCGTCTGCCGGCGGTGGTCGCCGATGCCCTCGTGCGTCTCGCCCTCCACGTAGCGACACTCCCGGTCTCCGCTCAGTACACACGTCTCGAAATCCTGCAACCAAAATGTTACATTCTTTCTATAAAAAGTTTACAATTTATTTTACAAAAATTTTAAATTTGTAAAAGTCTGAAATATCTTGACATAATTACAGTAAGCGACTTCAAAACATGTACGCTACCTCAAAGGTACCGCTTTTTGATTCGATGGTAAGCACGTACGGTAAGATCAGATAAATACTTGAGTGCAATCTCAAGAATTTAGAATTCAGCAAAACAAGACGTAATAACAAATATTCGTACCATTATCGTGTGAAAAAAACGTTATTATTATGATAAGGATGAAATTAATAAATGATAGACAACATGGCAAACATACCAATAGAAGCAGGCGCACACCTTTGACTAAACTCTCGCACAATTGTTGTGCGATTGTCCATTGTTTCACAGCCCATTCCACTGTTTAGTTGCGCAACTAAAAATCGGGTAGTGTGCGCACCTCCATATAAGCTCATAGAAATCAAAGCGAGACTAAACAGTTGTGCGGTAGTAGAACATTCGAAATTAGAACATTCATGTAGCTTATTATTAGCTAGAAATAAGTGGCCAGTATTATTTTCTCTATGACTAACAAACATGTCTCGCTTCATTGCATACTCAATGTCTTATAGACTATTATGGAGTGTGATTAGCAAAAAATGCGAGAAAGATTTTTGCTATTGCAAATACTATTAATATTTATAATTAGTCAGTGCGAGCTGTCAGACGGACATGGCCCGGGGCGGTTGAAGCGATGTCTTAGTTCGAACTCTTTGTACTTATAATTAGAATAAAAAAGAGAAAATAGACTTATTATGTCCGTAGTATGAATATGAATCTAATGTATATGAACAAATATAATAAAAAATACAAAACCATATTTTGAAATTATACTATCAGTAATAAAACTAAAAGAAGACAAAGCGTGGTTTACATTTGGCCAGGACAGTTGGCTAGCGCACAGTAACTGGGCTATATATCGATTGGCACAATGTGAACGCTAACTGGCGCCAGTCACTCCATACAATTTATGACTGGCCGTAGCAACTGTCTAACTATACTGGCCAAGTGTAAACCGGGCATATTATTCGTTATCGCTAATCATCTTCCGTGTGCCTATACAAAGGAAAAGCCATAAACAACTCGTATAGAAATGTTTTTCGTTTGATCAAAGATTAGAGCTTTAAATCAGATACGACTGTGGTCAAATCATAGATTAATACCTGAGAGCTTTAATGCGTCACATTTATTACACTGAAAGATTTATTAACGTTATCTCTTTATGTAATGTTAAACAATTGACGGAGAAAAGCTTTATTTCACATTATGTCAAAGAAAAGTAATGACAGTTACAAGATTGATCATTAATTAAGATAAGAATTCAACTGTTTTTTTTATAATCTTTCAAAACAAGCCTGCTTGACTAATCATAAAGATTATCCGATTATCACAACTTTAAATTTTATGACTGTGTTTACATGTAAATTTATACTTTCATGTACTGATTGTATGAATTATTTCTATGTAAATTGATACTGTGAAGTTTTAATTGAATAAATTATTTTAAAACAAATTAAAATGACACTTTGTCGTTCACTATTACAATATATTAACACATTTTGTAGTAAGTTGTCATTAATGCGAGGTTCACAATTGGCCAGTACAGTTAGTCAATAGCACTTAATAACTGGATTGATAATAAACTGGCATATTGTGAACACTAACTGGTGTCAGTGAGTCTTCAATCTTAACTGGTCGTCGCAACTGTGCAGCTGTATTGGCTATGAATTACATTTCTAATTACCATCTAATCGGTGGTGATTTACCTTCTTTAGCCATGCAGGGTCTGGTAGCGGTAGGTCTGGGAAGGCTCGTTTTCTCTCCACGTAGTACCAGGGCGCACGCACATAGTAGTACCAGGAAATAACGCGCTCCACCGGGTCCCGCACCACGTTCACGTAGATAGGAGACGGGTAGCCGAACCTTGAATGTAAAAATGAACTTTTAGTGAGAATAAACGAAGGATAACTTTGGTTGATATGGTGGAAGAATCTTTAAAGGTACTATGTTTCAGGAATTCATGAACTTCCCTAAAAAAGATCCAGGGATCTTTATAAGAACTGTCTTGGAAAACTCTTTTATTATTCCAGTAACAGGCAATAAAGAATTCCCGACCTCCACGCCAATTCGTGTCAAACTGTTTCGTATTCTTATTCATGTTGCTTCACAATTTCCTTATTTCACAAATGAACAATAGACTTATTTAACGACTAAAAGACGGTGTTTTCTTGGTCAGTGTAATTAGCTATAACGAACAGCCGTCATTTTGTCGATATTTAGTAATAAAACATTAATATCTTCCGACACAAACAGGCATTATGATTGATTGTCGCGCTGTCTAACGTATTGGAAATTGACCAGTGAGTTAATGTTCTTAATAAGTTCTATTTACGATTAGATAATATCTACGGCCGCGATTGCCTGCCCGTTAGAGCGTATAAGTTATTTTGTTTGTATTGACGTAGGAATCATTTCATCCATCAAAGCCGAAACAGATTGCCTGGAATTGATGACTGACAAATTTGTAATGATTAATAATCATCAAAGAGGCGTAAGTCGATATGGTTTGTTATTATGAACAAGCTACCATTGCATAGCGATGAATATGTTATCTTATAAACTAATCAGCACTTTACCATTGATAAATTAAATACCAGTGAAAAATATAAAGTAAAATAAATTTCTAATTGCGTATTTTACTGTCTAAAGTAACCAGTCGTGTGATAAAGCGATCAAACTGTGTGTACCGTTTTTTCAACAGAACCGTTAAACGACAATTAAGGTCCTTGGGTGTAAATTAAGTTTAATATTCCAACTAAAATGGATTTACTGATTAACAAATTACCTGGTGAAGTTAGTATAGCAGACGTGTTTGATGTAGGAGGCAGGCGGCGTGTGCGCCGATACCACGCTCACAAGCACCTGCTGGTCTGCCGGCGCCAGCCGGATGGTCTCCACTCGCTGCACTGTATCGCGGTTGAACCCTAGACACATTTCATTACATTATTTATACGAAGAAGATACTAGTTACGTACTTTGATAACCATTAGGGGAGAGTTAAGAGTAGATTCAAATTCCTAGGAAACGGAATGAAGTTTAGAACAAAGCAGATCTTGCCTTCCTACCCCGCGCTATGAATTGAATGACCTAAAGGTCGCTGGGGTCATGTAAGTGCCTTTATACCATTATTATCAGGCACAAAGTAGAGGCTTCGAAACGCATGATTATAATTGGCTTCTAGCTACAATGTTAGGTGATGAATGCAGCTAGTACATAACAAATCTAGATAAATGGTGATAAAAGATCACTGTGTTCACAAAATAATTGGAAAACTAACATTGAAGTGGACCTTACAATCACTAATATGGATTTTTCGTGAATTGTTATTTTTAACTCAGTTTCATAAATACCGAATTGATTTCTTATAGCTAATCTTCGTAGCAACTCCATGAAGGTCTGGCTGCCGACCTTCGGCACACGGTTGAAAAACAACAACTCCATCTCGGAGCGCGCTGTGTTGTTGACCTCCCAGGGATCTGGGATCGATAGTTCATCTAGCAATTCCTGTTCAATGTCCTCTTGCGATCTTCCTTCTTCTGCCTCCAACGTCCTCTGTGGTTTGCTGCGCTCCTGGTACATGAAAACATAATTTCATACAGCAAACTAACATAGATTGTGACTTGATTATTTCAGCTAACGATCTCTAATTTTGGTATATCCACTTAACTTAATTTTTATAACTTCCATATATTCGCGTATACACATTGTAAAAGCGTACTTTTACTTAACGCCTTGCTTTAGTTAAGTAATACAAGTCACGATATCTTAATTAGATTCCAGTTATCTAAATTCAAGTGCGAACTAATAGGATATGAATATTGTATTAACGTAACTGTTAAGCCGGCACTTAGTGAGCATACAAAATGTTCAGAGTGTTGTTAAGAATAGAAATGTGTTTACCGCTCCAGTATTCCTTCTGATAGCTTCGAGGGCTTCTTTGAACTCTTGAGAGGAGGCGTACACGCGTTCACTTCTATCCGTTTGGACTCCTGAACATAAAACATTGTCAATAAACATTTGACACTAAGTATCTAATTTAAAAAAAAAGCTTTGTCTGTTATATACGTCATTTACGGCAAATATTCTACAAATTATGGCTTTTTAGTGGTATTCAAAGAAAGTTGTAAAAATACTTAGCAAGTTGTCATATGTTGTAGGTATTAAGAATGAAGTATTGCCAGGTTTAGTCATAACTGTGAAAAAATCACCACCGCATTTAAAGTTATCTAAATCTATAGCAAAGACATTTAAAAAATATATAGACGAGGCATAGTGAATAAAATTTAAGTTACTGTACAGGTACTTTCTCTGAAAGGTATTATATCAGTTGTCATGTTTAGTCTTCTATCTCGTGTCCTTGTATCTACATGAAATAAAACAGTTTATAAAATTGTAATAAGTGAAAAATGACTCAAGTGAAATTTCAACTGTCTCCTCTACATATGTTTTGAATCTCTTTGATCTTTAATTATTTTATTTATCTTTTCTCTGTTTGATCTACTGAATAAGGATGTTGAAAATAAAAAAAGATTGATCCATAATGTCTATCTAATGCGATTTTACCGTATTATTCGTTACGGTAAAATAATAATTCTATAGTTACGCGCATGCACCATATATTCCCAAATTACACAATTACGTATCTTGAACCAATAATTTGCATTGATGTGGCTGAATCATATCGGAGTAGTGTAGTATGAAAATGTTTTGTAGCTAATAACAGATTTAAAAGCTTCAATTGAAATGGTCATTGACTTTAAAACAGATGAAGTATAATGATGATGGAACTCACTTTAAATTATGTTCTTAATAATAATTGAAGATGTTAAAATTATTTGCTATTCACTATTTTAATTAATTTAAAGTTTTAAAACTATGAGTTTTTTTTTTCTTGAAGTCAGTTTGAGGTTAGTTTCACTATCAAAAACAATTGTGATAAAATAAAATCAAATCATCAAAGAATAACTATAATCTTTCATAAAAGAAAAACACGTAATAAATTGTACC
>DVQG01000318.1:0-15837 GCA_018231605.1 Papilio ambrax
TAAACTTTCGCATTTATAATATAAGTAAGATAGCATGAAATTAAGTAAAATACTCTAAAACGTCAAATAAATCACGATTTAAAAGCAATTCCACGTGTAATACAGCCAGTAAAACAAAATAAACCAATTTGAGGTTATAAAACCTTTTACCCGCGTAAATACGTTCAAGTGTAACAGAATAAGACCACTGATGGTATTTAAGAAGCCAAATAAGGATTTCAATGACCGCAGGTAAATATCAGGTTGCAGGTTCGCGATGTTTTTGCATGCCTTCACAACGACTGTAAAAAAATATTTACCGCACGGAAACGATGTTTTTTTATATTTAAATATCAATTTATTCAGAGAACAAAATCTCGCTTAATTATACGATTTCTAAAGGTGTACGTTATGTTACGTGTAATGTAACGCGTTACACGCGCGCTCTGCTCAGATAGCTTAAAAATGACGTCACTGTCAGATGAGGGAACAAAATCCGATATTTACAATTTTAATTTATAATTTGGTGGGACAGGCATTTGTGTTAAAAAGTTTAAAACCAATTTTAATTATTAAATAAACATACAATGTTAGTAAAACTAATAGTTTCTCGATCGCCTTGGTTACATTGTAATTTTAATAATCCTTTCACGACTTTACCATTTTCGAATTCATGAGAATTATCTGGGTCAGTGTGTACTATGTTTAAATAAATATCACCTGTGTACTGTAATTGGAATAACATTTTATTGGCGTAGTGTGTAACCATCTATAAGAATCCTCGATAACCAAATAAAAGCTTTTATTACAAAACAATAAGTCTTATTATTGTTCGCAGATAGTAGACTAACACGAAAGACTCCAGCTTCGTACGCGGATGGTGTGTACATGATGGCGGGAGCTGATAGGCCCGGAGCTAGAACTCTGTCAAAACTATTTATGCGTGGACAAGACGGATTGCCGTCGTTATCAAACAGAACAGCGTTACTGGCGTTCTTTGGTGAGTTTTAAAACTGAAAAACTACGGAAGTCTAATCTTCATTAGTTTCAACTCCTTGCAGATCTACTATTAGTTAGGATTCTTATGTCAGGATTCTGATTATGTGTATCTCTATTAACTGTCCGAAGCAACAACGTCGTTCTTTATTAATATCATTTCCCTATAATAAGTAGTAGTGTAATATCCAATTTAATCCATTTAAAATTAAACTTCGAACTCTAATAAAGATATCATAAAATAACAAGTTTTGAGAATAATTTAAAGAATTTTTCACATGTTTCCCGTCAACAGGACAGGTAGTGACTGGAGAGATAGTAATGGCGTCGGAGTCTGGCTGTCCCATCGAACACCACCGCATCCCGGTGGACAAGTGCGACCACATGTACGACCCGGAGTGTCAGGGCGCCAAACACATGCCGTTCCTTCGTGCGGCTTACGACAGGCAGACTGGACAAAGCCCTAACAGTCCACGTGAACAAGTAAGACAACCATCATTATCTTATCTAGTCATTGTTCGCACAATTTCAATGACACTGAACCCAAAATCCGTCGCAATTATGGTTTTCGACATAGTAAACTGGATTTGAATCCAAGACCTTATAAGTATGTACATATTTCGCAATATCAATGTCTAGATGTCATTCAAGTTATTTGAATGTTTTGCATATGGTAGTAAAAAATGTCATGACTATAAAACACCAAAGACAATAGATTAAACATCTAAAAAGGTGAACACTAACACTATGAAGAATTCAACGTCACGAATTAAACAGCGCTAGTTCTTTTGAAATATCTCGAACTTTACTGGCTCGATGGTTATTTACCATTTGCAGATAATTTATAGTATACATTGACGTTAGGTACGTGGATTGCCGTCTCTGTTCGGCGAAGGATAAATTCTATGCAATAAAGATTAATGTATATGTCTAACCCAGATCGCATCGTAACTGCGCAAAACTAAAGCCTACTTTCAAATAGAAACTTAAATCCATTTTTTAATTTAATCAACTTCTATGTAAGTAGTGTTGGTGGCCCAGGGGTTAAGCACTTGACTTTCATGTGTGCTTCTGGGTTCAATACCGGCCATGTACCATTTGTTTTATAATTCATGCATCATCGTCATTACCACAAATATATGCGAATAAAGATGTGCATGAAGTTTGATAAGGCCCAAATGTTTTTTACTTATGATAGGCTCCGCTGTAGCACAATGTGCTTTATTGTAACTAATATGTATATGTTGTTTCAGATTAACCAGATAACGTCATGGATCGACGGCAGTTTCGTGTACAGCACGAGCGAGGCATGGGTGAATGCAATGAGGTCATTTCAGGTGCCACCAGCAGCCACGCCTGCCTCTTTATGTACATTTCTATACGTTTACGTAGCTTATCATCACATATAGTGATATGTCACGCATCTGTCCCTTTTACATTGACATCTGTAGTTAACACACGACCTTTGTTCCTACGCCGTCTTAATCTTAGTCACCCTAACGAATACATGGGCAGTGAAAAACATTATCCTTATTCCTGACATTGTTTCTAATATGTACACTTGTTTTTTTTAAACAAAATTGTAACATGGGGTTTATTACAAACCCTTCTGATCTTAACTAACAATATGAACTTAATATTGTTAATTGTTTAGAACAATTCCCTTGTCTTAAAGGTATCGACAAATTAAAGAAAAATTGACTAGTTGTAATAGTTTTCTTACTAACAATAACTAAAGATTACTGCAAAAATATACATTATAATCGTTATCATCCTGTATAAAACATATGTACATTGTGTAACTGAATATAATTGCACTTATAGAACGGAAGCCTAGCGAGCGACGGCGGAATGCCTCTGCGCAACACGAAGCGTGTTCCGCTCTTCAACAACCCTGTGCCCCATTACATGCGCATGCTCAGCCCTGAGAGACTATTCTGTGAGTTAAATGACCTATACAATTCTACAATTTATACCATGATTCAAATTAAGACAAAAACAACAATTGCTCTTATTGGTGATTATAATTATAATCGAATGTTGAAGGTTCAAATATCAATTAAAATATTTACTTATATAATTGATCTCCGATTTCGTAGAAATCAGACTAGTATACTTGATTCGCTAAGCAAATTAAGTAATCATTTATTTTGTCTAAAAGTACGTAATGTAAGGTGACTTAAAATACAAATTTCTGTTACAAATTTAAGTTAAGTCCTCCAATCGGTTTCCATGTACTATGTTTTTGGAAGAATCTAATTGCATCACACGAGATAGAAATATTTAATGGATAGTTATTCAAAAAAATACTTATTACGCGTTTCTCGGAAGCCACGAAAATCTTCCAAATCATTTCTTATGTTGATTGAAATAAGGTTTGATGTTCCACGTATAGTGTTAGGAGATCCTCGGACTAACCAGAATCCAGCACTTGTGACGTTTGGTATTCTGTTGCTGCGCTGGCATAACGTGGTAGCAGCGCGCGTCCACAAACAACACCCAGACTGGGATGACGAGCAATTATTTCAGCGTGCCCGACGCATTGTCATAGCTAGCTTACAGGTAACCTTGCAAAATTAAATAGTACTTGGTGTGAATTTGAACCCAAAGTCTACAATAAACTATGCCTTTTGTTTATGGTTATAAACATTAAAGGTATCAGCGCTTTCATTATTTTTTTACATCATTCGTATTAAAAGAGTCTTTTCCTCCTTTCTAATTTGTGAACGTGAGGATGCTATCAGACGTATAATTACAAGTATTGCAACAACATTTATCATACATTTGAAAAACATTACACATTCTCAATCTTCTCTAAAGCTGTATTTAGCATTTTATTATTCATTTTTATAATCTCCTGTTTCTCTAAGTTTAAGCGTTGACACATCCACGAAAACGAAATGCTTTAGATCGTGTCTTCATCCAAATTGTTTCATCAACAGAACATCATTCTATATGAATACGTACCAGCGTTCCTCGGGATACCTCTTCCTCCATACGAGGGCTATCGGGCGGAGATAGCTCCTGGTGTGACGCATGCATTTGCTGTGGCCGCATTTCGCTTCGGTCATACTTTGGTACCTCCCGCCATATTGCTGCGAGACAGAAATTGTAGGTACAGCAGAGCACCCGGAGGACACGATGCTATCAGATTGTGTCAGACTTGGTGGGATGGGAATGTAAGTAAATATTGATAGAAATGAATTTACATTTTTACAAACTGCTTGCTCTCATGTGATTAATATTATAGTCAAAGTTCCTACAGTTAAAGAGTTTATTGAAGATAGTCTATATAAAAGAAATCACTAAGCGCAAAGAAATAGAAATCGATGTTTTTTCTTCTACAAACAAAAATTTGAAAAAAATTTTTGTTTGTGAAAATTTGAAAAAAATTTTTGTTTCTGAAAATTTAAAAAAAAATTTTGTTACAATTTAAAAAACATTGCTTAAGAGCTGATAACAATATTACAGAGCTACTTAGATAAAGAGCAATTGTTCTAGGATGTGATGTCGCAAGTACCAATAGAGGAAGTACTAATGGGCATGACAACCCAGTTGTCTGAGAGAGAAGATGCGTTGCTCTGCTCCGATGTCAGGGACAATCTCTTTGGTCCTATGGAATTCTCTAGACGTGACCTTGGAGCACTGAACATCATGAGAGGGAGAGACAATGGATTACCAGATTACAACACTGCGAGGTATTCACATCTTTCTTTTATCATTTAAATTTTTTTTTAATATTTACCCAAACATTGTTACAAATTACATTCATGTTTAAAAGGTTCATGTTTGATTTTTCAGAACATATTTCGGACTACCGAAAATAAAGACTTTTAACGAAATTAACCCTGTTCTCTTTGACAACAATCCAGATCTACTGCAAAGATTGGTACAAGCTTATGACGGAAAGCTCGATAACATTGATGTTTATATAGGTAAGTTAATTATAATCTCACCTAGCAATATATTATTTAAAGTGAATAAAGAAAAAAACTAAAGACTAGAAAAACTCGTTGTTAAACTATAGCTTACTTATTCCATTTTTACACATAAAATATGTCGTGCAAATGAACCTGATGTTTTAGGTAATAGTTATGTTGTTTAAAATTGTTTAAAAAAAAACTTTATTACAGGAGGAATGCTTGAATCGACTGGTCATCCCGGAGATTTATTTAGAGCAATAATTATAGATCAATTCACAAGAATAAGAGACGGAGATAGATTCTGGTTCGAGAACGATAAAAATGGGTAAGAACACTGAACTTAAAAAAACACCGACATATCAGTTAACAGGGAAGTAATATCTGATATTATTTTTTAAGGATATTTACTCCTGATGAGATAGAGGAACTTCGTCGTATTACGCTATGGGACATTATTGTGAACAGCACAGCTGTTGGACCAAATGACATCCAGCGCGACGTTTTCCATTGGAGCAAAGGAGACCCCTGTCCACAGCCATACCAACTAAATGCTTCTAAACTACCACCCTGCAAATATTTGAAAGGATACGATTATTTTGAGGTGAGCTTCTTTGTAAATATTGTTAGTATGCTGTAGCTGTAAGTTGTTCTATTTGATTTAAATAAAATCCAAACAAACTAAGTTTGCAATGAGAAATTCTAATTTCTAACCTGATATGCCTACATTATTAAAAATCACCTTATCGAGGTGTAAACTGATCTAACCTGCTTATAAATTGCTCATTTACTCTTGACTTATAAAGGTATACCGCAAGTTGGTTGTGACTCATTCTATGTATTAAATTTGCACAGGGTAACGAGTTCGCATACATCTATACCTGTCTTGCGCTGGTATTTGTGCCAATATTGTGCGCCGGCGCTGGCTACGGAGTGGTTAAATTACAAAATAGTCGTCGACGCCGACTCAAGATACAACAAGAACACCTAAAGAATACTCAATACAAAGGTTTTTACTCAACAACTATAAACATAGGAATCTAAAATTCGCATAAAATTCATAAAATTATCGTTTGTTATTTTGTCAAATGCCGAAGGCACATTTATCGTTTTTTATGTGAATCCAAATTATTTTTATGGTACTACAGTTCGTCAACCTAATAAACTGATAACAAACATATCATAAACTATTGCTCAGGTTCAGTAGACAAAATGGTATGTCGCGAATGGGTGCACGCGTCGTACAAGCGGATAGTGAAGCTGCGACTCGGTCCCGAGCCCGCCATACACGTGACAGACCGCAAGGGCGATAAACTGCGCACCGTGCCATTAGACAACGCGGAACAGCTGACTGTACTCGAGAGCCAGGTAACTTACATTGACAACTAATGTTGATGGTTGTAGGAGAAAGACCAAAGGAATTTTTACCTGGCCATTAATACAGCAAACCACAGTCATTATTTGTAATTAATGCCTATCCCCACTTGTGGGTAGCTATGCAACGACGCAAGCCGTAGTTGCGGTAAAGCATGTATCTAACTGGCGTACTTAAGAATATTTTAAATAGACCGAGAGCGGTTCAATAGGCTTCTTTATTGCAACAATTTTTAATGTACGCATTAACATTACTTGGCATGTATTTCTACAATATGGCGAGGGTTTTAATAGTCCTGGTCAGCGTATAAATGGTATCACCCTTAGAGACACATAGTGAACACTTATCGACGCTTGACTCTGCATCTAGGACCACTATATTTCGTGTGGTTACAGGAGCACAACAACAAGCGGCCTCTGGTACTTGTCCGTGCGCCGCGCGAACACGATCTCGTGTTGGAAATGGATTCAGCCGCGTCACGCCGCAAGTTCCTTCTCAAGCTCGACACATTCCTCGCACAACACAAAAAGGCTATGAATCTCACACAGGTACTTCTTACAGTAAAGGATTTAAAGAAGCTATTAATACATATTTACAGCGCTTGCGTACGCGCTCTCTTGAAACGTAGTGATAATGTAAACATAGACTTTGATGTTCTGTGCTTACTACAGTTTCAGAAAAACTTTGTTGTCTTTTACGAGTTTTGTTTATTTTTTAAATCTGCACATTTTGCAGGGACACCGAGATCAAATACTGGCATCAGCTGAAACAAGAGAAAGGAGACAACGCAAGTTAGAACACTTCTTCAGAGAGGCGTATGCTATCACGTTCGGTCTGGCCCCGGGTGAGAAGAGACGGCGTTCAGAAGATGCTGATCCCGAAGTAATTTAATACTTTCATTTTTAGTTCAAGATTTATATGTATAAAATTATATGTATAATGTACCCATACATTGTACAACACAACTTTATAATATTTTTCTAAATATTTTGTTGTTATTTTCAGTCTATCGTGATGAGGACCTCGTTATCTAAAAGTGAATTTGCGAGCGCTCTTGGTATGAAACCTGATGCAGTATTCGTGAAGAAGATGTTTAACATTGTGGACAAAGATGGCGACGGCAGAATATCATTCCAGGTATCTTTCTTTATTTTGCCTTATAAATGTCTATGATAGGAAACGAGTTTCAACACAGTTCCTTATGTTTACTTCTTTGCTAAGACGATTGATGACAGTGCTGTAAATATTTTGCTATTATTACAGGAATTCCTAGACACTGTAGTGCTATTCTCGCGTGGCGCTACGGAGGACAAGTTGCGTATAATATTCGACATGTGCGACAACGACCGCAACGGCGTCATTGACAAAGGAGAGCTTAGCGAGATGTTGCGCTCGCTGGTCGAGATCGCACGAACCACTTCACTGCGGGATGAACATGTTACCGAATTGATCGATGGAATGTTCTCCGTAAGTTTGTATTGCCATATCTCATATTTATCAAGAAAACATAAAAAAATATGATTTAACTAATATAGGTTAAGATTATTTTATGATTTATAGTTTCGCGATTTTAACGCAGGAACAAGAAAAATTGGTTAAATTTGACAAACGGCTTGTATAATTTCGTGAATGCTAAAAAATCCTCAAAAATTTCTTCGATTAAATTCTTATAACTAACTTTATTTTACACTAAGCTTTTGTCATTTCAGGATGCCGGCCTTCAACACAAAGACCATCTGACGTATTCCGATTTCAAAGTAATGATGAAGGAATACAAAGGGGAATTCGTTGCCATCGGATTGGATTGTAAGGGAGCGAAGCAAAACTTTTTAGATACATCAACTAATGTCGCGAGAATGACCAGCTTCCATATCGAACCGTCTATGGAGCAGTCTAGGTAAGATCCAAATAATTTGATTGCTTATCTGAAAGCTTGAGTCAGAGAAAATTATGAAATGATTCTCTCTGTATCTAAAAACCGAGATACTCATCTAAACTTTTTCTTTCAGACATTGGTTGCTCTTAAAATGGGACTATCTAACAACATTCTTGGAAGAGAACAGACAGAACATATTCTATCTATTTGTATTCTACGTGGTGACTATTGGTCTTTTTGTGGAGAGATTTGCTCATTATTCATTTATGTCTGAGCATTTGGATCTGAGGCATATCATGGGCGTTGGTATTGCGATAACCAGAGGATCCGCTGCGTCGCTTTCCTTCTGCTATAGCTTATTACTTCTCACTATGTCCAGAAACCTCTTGACTAAATTAAAGGTCCGTATAAAATACTACATGTTTACTATCAAATAAAATACTTAAGCTATTTTAAAAAATACCTGAATTTTCTAGGAATTCAGCATTCAGCAGTACATACCTCTGGACTCCAGCATACAATTCCACAAGATTGTCGCTTGCACCGCGCTATTCTTTTCTCTCCTTCACACAGCTGGTCACATGGTCAACTTCTACCACGTGTCCACACAGCCCGTAGAGAACCTCAAATGCATGACTAAAGAAGTCCACTTCACCTCCGATTTTCGACCTGGTATTACGTATTGGGTGTTCCAAACAATAACAGGTTAGTATTCATTGCTAAAAATAAAATTACTAAAAGTTACTATTCCTAAAATTAATTTGCGTCATCAACAATAATAAATCATGAAGACCTTTAAACTCAAACATCTTTTAAAACTAAAAAAAATCATGTACGCCAATTTTCTGCCTCGCCCATTTGTTTGTGAAGAACATTTAAATCAGTCTGATCATTTTCCTTTCATTCCAGGTACAACCGGTGTACTCCTCTTCATCATAATGTGTATAATATTCGTGTTTGCTCATCCTGTAATCCGAAAGAGGGCGTACCCGTGGTTCTGGCGTGCGCACTCGTTGTATATCGTATTATATGCACTATGTCTCGTTCACGGTCTTGCACGACTCACTGGAGCACCACGTTTCTGGATTTTCTTCCTCGGTCCTGCTATCATCTATACTTTGGACAAGGTATCTAACATATACATTATCGAAAAGCATTCGCTGTATTTTAAGTTATTAACAGACTACGTCAACGACGGATCCTCAAAATTTAAGTTTAGAATCGTTTATATCTACTTATTTTGTCACTTACATCTTGTTTAGATATTAAAGGTATTTATCACTTTCCTTGTAATTAATTACAGGTCGTTTCACTGCGGACAGAATATTTAGCGTTAGACGTCCTAGAAACTGAAATGTTACCATCTGATGTCATCAAAATAAAATTCTACAGGCCGCCTAATCTTAAATATTTGTCAGGTAAATTCTTCAACCTTCTCTCATTTATTTTCAATTTTTTCTGTTGTTACTTCTATAACTTTCTATAGGTCAGTGGGTACGACTCTCTTGCACCGCGTTTAAAAAAGAAGAATACCATTCCTTTACTTTAACATCTGCGCCGCATGAGAACTTCTTGTCGTGTCATATCAAAGCTCAAGGACCTTGGACGTGGAAACTGAGAAATTATTTCGACCCTTGTAACTATAACCCTGAAACGCAACCAAAAATAAGGTAAAACATTCCTTACATTCCTTCCTTAGAACTCGTGTTAGTATGACCACTGTGCCAAGTTTATGGATTCTGCTGAGTAACTAATAAATAAATGAATAAAAATACTACATAACTGTATACTTTATAATTGTTTAGAATCCAAGGTCCATTCGGCGGCGGCAATCAGGATTGGTACAAGTTCGAGGTGGCGGTGATGGTGGGCGGCGGTATCGGCGTCACACCTTACGCCTCCATCCTGAACGATCTGGTCTTCGGCACGTCTACCAACAGATACTCAGGAGTCGCCTGCAAAAAGGTATGGCGAATCTGCTACTCCGAAACATTTTAAGAAGACAAAGAGATTTGTCCTATTCCAAAAAAATCACATTCTTTGTGTGCCATTAGGTGTACTTCCTGTGGATCTGTCCGTCGCACAAGCACTTCGAGTGGTTCATCGACGTGCTGCGTGATGTGGAGCGCAAGGATGTCACCAACGTGCTCGAGATACATATCTTCATCACGCAGTTCTTCCACAAATTCGACTTGAGGACTACCATGCTGGTTTGTTCAACATGAATTGAAGCTATTGTTTTAATATACTGGATCTTTGTAACCATACTTATTAATGTAAAAACAATTATTTTTCGTCACGTTACTGCAATGCAGACATGAAATCTTTTGAGTCTACAAATGTTAAGATTAATAGTAGTACTATAATTTTCAGTATATCTGCGAGAATCACTTCCAACGTCTGTCGAGAACATCGATGTTCACGGGCCTGAAGGCAGTCAATCATTTCGGCAGGCCCGATATGTCTTCCTTCCTTAAGTTCGTGCAAAAGAAACACAGTTATGTAAGTAATTGTACATTTACTGTTCTGCTGCCAAAAAAATGTTTCAAATGTTAATCACCCGAATGTTAGCGTCCTATTTTGACCACGTATGAATGGGATAGCTAATATTAAATGAAGAAAAAAGTTCCAATGAGTAGTATTATTATAATAATTAGTTACTAGTTAGTTATACTGAATACTATATCGCTTGGGTTTTGTTTAAGGTGTCCAAGATCGGCGTATTTTCTTGTGGTCCCCGACCGCTCACGAAATCGATAATGTCTGCGTGCGAGCAGGTCAATCGCACGCGTCGTCTGCCATACTTTATACATCACTTCGAGAACTTCGGATAGAACAGTCTTGATACTTGCTATGGTCACTGCCAGATGTTGCAAACATGAATATAAGATTTTATAATTATAGAAAATTATAAAAAATCTGTCTAATTCAAATTCAATTAACGATTCGAAAAATATACAATTTTTGCAAATTTAAGATACTAGTTTTTTAAAAGTTTCAGATTATTACTGTTTTGAAAATCTTGTATTCATTATTTAAGCTAAGTCAAACTGCCTTTTAACATCGAAGAATTATCTTTTAATTTATTTTTCGCATCAGCTTGTAGTTTATGTTAAGTTTCTTTCATTAGGTAAATTATTTATTGAAATTGTATGCTTTTAAATTTCACAAAATGATTTAGTACAAATTTTGAAAATGCAATACAATGTACAAAACTTTTAAGTTAAGATTTTTAATGCAAAATGATCAAAATTCCTAAGAAAACTGTATTGAATTGTAAATAATGTAAATGATTTTAAAATGAAGTAGATATTGGCTCTTAGATGAATATTTTTTTACAAATTAATTAATTATAATGTAAATAGATGTAATTTAAAATAAATTTTATTTGCTACATAGCACCGTCTAGTTATTTTATACCTCGAGACCAAGTTTAGTGCTCAATTATTACAAAGTAAAATATGTCCTGTTGTAGTGCCTAATCCTTTCATCGTATTTTCTATATCCGTCTTTTAAATCTACTGATTTTGTTTTTCTTAATAATCAGAAAAAGATTTCAAGTATAGCGCATAAAGTAAATTTTAATAAACGCATTTGTTCGGTACGCATTCCTCTTTACAATTACTTTTCAAACCTTCAGATTCAAACTTGAATTATTTATGGTCGTTGATTTGAGACTACTTTAATTCAAGTAAGTGGCATAAGTTAGCCTTGCATCGACTTAACCGCACTCGCGTGGTTAAGTTTTGCTAAATTTATCACACCTTGACTTTACTAGACTTAAATTTAATTGGAATTTTGCATAATACTTCGCATATTTTAATAATAAACGAATTGAAAACGATACAATGTTGTGTTTGTACATAATTACATAACTCTTATGAGAAATTCGATGTAGTTTTTACTTATAAATGCTACCCAATAACGTTAGTGCTTTCCATTAACTTTTATTCTATATACTCGTACATATCAGCATTATGAAGTTAGTGCATGAATATTAAATAACGTTTTGTTACATTTTTTTGTATAATTCGTAAGGTATGAGTAAACATCACGCCAACAAAGTTTAAATTCCTTTAACTTTTATTCTACAGTGATGTAGCGATAAAAAAAATGAAATTAGTCACAATTCTAACTCAACTCAGAACACGTGATAATTCTCAAATGAATCGCATAATTCGTTCCACAGAAAATTCGGCAATAGATTGTTTTTATAACAAAGTAAATGAATAAAGTTACATCGTGACTTTAAATCCGTGCGTTGGGGAACGTGATCGTCGAATCACTCGTCCGGTAATTAAGGCCGCAGACGGAGTGCATTCAATGTTATCATATTGCACTCAAACAAATCACTCTCGATTTACACTGAGCTTGCAACACTGCGTCATGCCTGACATGACCTTACCTTACATATAATTGATTTACTTGTTTAGGAAATGTAAATAAAACATTAACTATGGTAAATCGTAGTAACATTTTTTTTAGTAATCTGCACTTCTGAGCTCGTGAGCTCGTGATTTCAAAAATTCAAATTAATTCATCTCTGAGTATCATAGATCTGATCAAGTCAAAATGAATGGATGACAAATGAATGTAAATAAGAAAGCTAACAAGATTCCATCAGAAAAACATACGAATTTCTCATGTATACCTACGAAAATAACCATTAAGTATTATAATACGTGAACCCGACATACTTGTAGCAGTAACTCACCCTTTTTTAGCATAACTTTTTTATATTAATTTTAAAAGTAATTTGTTGACGATAGCTTAAATTAGGTTACTGCATATCATCTAGATCTCTGCCTTTAATGTTTTGACTTTCTAACATCACAATGACATGTTCGATGTCAGACAATCGATGTTTTGAATTCTCTTTATACAACTTCTCTCGTTTATTCAACAAACTATCGACATTATGCTGGCAAACATTTACAAATTTCATTCCATTGATATTTCTGTTCTGTTACAGTTCAAAGCAAAACGAATTCGCCTTTTCATTTTTTATTTTCTTTATTGTTGAAAATATAACGATGTTGAAAAAAATGTTTAGCAATTTCAGCCTAACTAATGAAATAAACGTCGCTTTTTCAAGGAACAAAAAACATCCTCGTCTATAAACTGAATAGGTGTGTAGTTAAATGTTATAATTAAAAGTTAAACAAAACCTGAAAACATAATACAGGACTACGATTTTCGATCTGTCTGAGTCTGTCTGAATGTACTTCCATTATTTAGTCATTAATTTGCGCAAAATACCAAAACATATTTATAAAAACGACTTAAAAATTATGAAACTACAATAGAGTGTAACACCGCAACTTTACAAAGCATTAATTCTTAACGATCCAATTCAGATGTACAGATACAAGATGTCTACATACATACTTACGACACTACTAAATGAGATGAACAAATGAACTACTTTTCCTAAAAAGTAATTGTTTTGTGATGACGTAGGCGTTGTTTTGATGTTACCTAGTGACATTAAAAAATTAGATCACCTTAGCATTAAAAAGCTGTTATTATAGATGTGTTGCAAGAGAATGGCAAGACGTTCTAGATTTTAATGAAGGTTTCTAGTTCAATACAATAATTGATAAATTACTTATCAAGATAATTCGAAAGTTTCATCTCTTGTTCATTTTGCAGTTATTTTTTTAACACGTAACTTAGTTTAAAAACTCTTATCCACAAAAAAAAATCAAAACTTTTTTGTGTAAAAAATTTATAATTCATACAATTCCCATACATAAAAATGCCTACTTTCTATGTTTATAACTAGCATGTTGATTAAATAATTTACATGTGTACAACTACGAGTTCATCATTTGCATATCACAGAGGTTTTGAACCATCATTTAAATCATCAACGATCAGTGACGCATCATAAAATTTAACGCTCTGTATAGTCCATGTTATATAAATCATTTGGCAATTGTTTCGTGTAAAAACGTGATGCCTAACGACTGGGAAATTAAGATAAATTGATTTCTACACTATCCTTTTAGACTTAGAGCTCAGTTTAATAGATTAACAAACAAATAATTACATCAGAAATTTATAAATTCTGTAATTTTTAAGCCTCTATTTACCTATAAATATTTTACGATAAAAAAAAGATACGCATCTAATTCACTTTTTATCTTTTCGGTCGGATCTTTTGACCATAAGAAGACTAATATGTTTGTAACCGTGAATCGTAGATTTCTAAATTGATATATTAAATAATAATCTACACTAGTATTATTAAGAGGAAAGATTTTTATTTTGGATTTTTATCTGTATTCAATTCACGTAAAAACTATAATATCTGTGAGTAACATAGGTTATATTTTTTTTACTTCATGAGGACAAAGTCGCGATCAACAGCTATATCTATATATATTATAACTAAATATAATATTGAAGTAAATGTTATATCATGCTGCTATTTTCACTATTGTAATAATAATTAAAGTTATACAATATGTTGCCACAAAGTAATTAACGCATCATTAATTTTTTAATCGAATACAAATCGTGCGCAAACTGTGTTAGAATAAAACGATTGCATAATTGTCCATCAATTTAGAAATTGTGGAGCGAATAACATAAACACGAATTGTGACGTTAACTTCCTCAATGCTTCTCCAGTCGCTAGCATTCAGTTGTTATTGTGTTGAACGTCGACGTATGACCGCTGCGCTGCGCAATTGTGTGAGAATGGGTACAATTGCGACTCTTTAAATAGCTGACCGCGAAATTTTTTATCTAATAATTTTGCTTCATTCCTTTCACGTAATTATTAATTCTTGTAATTATTGGCTACTGTTTCATTAGAACACTGAAATTAAACATTTTTGTAAGCGTTTATTTTACTTCGCAATTAGACCGAAATACTATCGATTCGAGCGGTGGCGCAATTGTAAAGCATTTGACCGAACTAGACCATAATTTATGCGTCCAGGTTTGATCTCCGTCATGCATCAATGTGGTGTTCGCATTTCATTTAATTTAAACGAAATTCAAAGATATGTGTGAAGTCAACCAACCAGCACTGTATTAAGCTAGGTCGTAAATGAGATGAGAGTTAGGGCGTATTGTGTTAATGATGATGACTGTTGTAATAAATTTAATTACTCTGTCTCCAATCATCACGCAAAATTAGAGTATCATTTTGTTGCTAACCTTACTGTGTTTATCTTAGCATAAGTTTAGCCAACATCTTAATTGATTGTTATCTTTAAAACTTGCCTATTTTTGAAGACCGTACAAGTTATCTGTTACTATGACTTGCTTTTGTTTTGTTATTTAATAAAAGAAAACGATAAGTGTCGCTTTACGATGTTCCGTGCAGTTAGCTGCATCCTCTTTACTTCCTGAATAACAATGCACAGTTAGTTATGCTCACAAGGAAATACTTTTAACACACTTGGGTAAATCTTATAGGAATTAACATATGCAATACATTTAAATGTTTTCTTTGAAATTAGTCTGTTTCGATCGTTAAACATTCTTCAGTTTTATGTAAACTTATATTTCATCCAACAAATCTTAATTAAACTCGAATAGAAAAATAAATGACAAATGTAAATACTTCTTTGAAATCTAAAATATTTGATATTTTGTACTCTATGTCATATTTACATATGTCTTTTTTTTGTCGAATTAAAATACTCAGTCTCTTTAAATAAGTATGAACTAAGAGA
>DVQG01000319.1:0-15831 GCA_018231605.1 Papilio ambrax
TATAACGTAGTTTAAGATAGTCTTGATATCTCAAGTGTAATTCGTAATTTATTTATTCTTGCCATAGAGTTAATTTTAATAAATTATTTTTTTTATACTTTTACTACTATTTTTATTATCCGACGAAAGATGAAGGCGGCGACTTTATTACTAACTTTATCATTAACTTGCTATACCTACTTACTAACCTCTATACGTAAAACATAAGTATTTAAAATTGAGAATATCAGCAAATAGCTATCCTGTATTCTCGTGTATGACTTTCATGTTTCTGCGAGGTGTTTTTTTCTTTAGGCTTTCACTACTAGTAGTCTTAAGTTAAAGTTGTCACACACACTACTGCTACAAACAAATAAGTCCAACGATACAATCATCCGCATAAAGCTGAATGGGTATTTATAGGACAAATATTCTATTTGCCTTGACAAATAACATCGCAGTTTTTAAAGTAAAGATTACAATTGAAACCAATAGGACGATAATTTTTTAGCAAAACCCAATCATTTACCATATTCAGATTTTGGCAAGGCATTACATACAAGGTACCAATAGTCAAAATTTCATATTTTTATGCAGCAGCTTTGGATTTTACATAATGGCAGCGAATTGAGTCTACCATAACTCCTACCGCCAACCCCAAGGGCAATATTTACTATACATCGTACAACGCCATCTAGTGCGTTATTGTGATACTTACCATGTCATCGTTGTATCATAACCTACTTCAAAATACATTGGAACCGTCAAATAGAAAAAAACTTAAAGGTAATAGCAGTAACTAGTTAATAGGAAAAGGTTTATTCTATGTTGTGTAACCTTCAATAATTAATAAATTTCTGATCTGACAAAAACATTAGCAAAAAAACATTTAGAAAATTTGAAATGATACAATCACTAGGAGCTGTTTAAAAGCGCTGGTAATGACATAGTTATTCATTAATGTTAATTATCTTAGTGATACATATTTATTAAAGGCCATTAAAAAGTAGGATAACATCCTCCTACTCTAAAATCTGTTAACAAGTACATGCGGGTTGTAATGGCATTTTATCTAATGCAACCTAGAGACGTAACTTCGGTATTATTATTGGCAACTTAGATTAGTCCTTGTCTGTCAAACAAAATTGTCGATTACAACATCCTAACAAGGATGTTCGGGAGATAATTTTTGTACACCAAATTTGGATTAAAATAGGGTCTTACGTCTTGCAACGAGTCTTGCGAGTTTAAAAATTAACTATCCTAAAGTAGGGTAATGTAGATGTATAATAAGCTACTCATTATCGTGTCAGATCATATCAGCAAATGTACTTGCACCAGTTTTCTCCGAGACAAGGGATCTTCACTGTTGTAGCCAGTCTTAACGGAACAATGTTCTTGGTCATATTTTTCGTACTGCTTAATATTTGTTATAACACGGATTTAACTGACCAGTTTGTTTAAAAAAGTCAACCAGTTTTTTTTAAATTACCGCCTGCTCAATTCCAAGAGAAATAAACAGATTGGACACTTTATGCTATTCGTTACCTATTTGTAGGAGCCAGCTTAATTAAAATATTGCCTTTGAAAGACTTCTTTAGTATCATCAGATTGAGACTGCAAGCGTATGAGTCTCGCTCGGTCAATGTGACCAGAAAAAGTGATCCAAGATACGGTTGTATTCTATTCATTTCTCTTAAGTTTAGAATTCGATTAGAATTCAATTAAATCTGTAGCAAACTTTTGACTGTTAAGACTAATGAGGCACAAAAGAGAAATAAAAACTTCAGAAGAAACATAACTACTTAAAGTATGTCACAGTATTGAACCGAAGAAAGTTAGATATAAAAATTATTCATATCACACAAACAATTAACGTAATGATGAATGAGTGTACTCGTATATGGCGTCGTAGTAAAAACGTACCCCTAAAAAGAAAGCGGGCAAGGTCAGCTGTTGGTGCAGTGGGCCAGTGGGCGCAGCAGTTCGCATGACAATGACGACAGGCCCTACTCCGCCGCCGGCCGACGCTTCAGTAGCCGCACAACTACCGACCGACCAACTACAACACAACGCTTAATAATAACATTTTGTGACAAACGTGATTAAAGCAAAACTCGCCAGTCCTTCATATTCTTGAAGAATTTAATTATAAGTACTAACAATGTGTAGTGTGATGATGACAGTGTTATTACTGCAATTGCTGATATCGCAATGTGCCGCGGCGCCGTTACTGCTGCAACCAAGCCGGCAAGGGCAGCAGGGCCAGCAGCTGCTACACCTGCAGCAGTTACAGCAGCTAAAGACTCTGCAGAGGACCTCCTGGCCGCAGCACTTGTAAGTATAGAACGTCTCATAGCGTGCGTGAAGCCACGACACCTGACACTGCTGCAGCTAACAACCTACTTAGTTTACACTCTTACCCACACTTGAATTTATTTATTACCAAAACATTTGTATTTATCCAGTCAAAAACCATTTCATTAATATTGAAAAATATTTTCTACTTCATAAACTAATTAAATCAAACGAGTCTTTATCGACTTAAGAAGTCGGAATCCACTTTTTATCCATTATTTACTTGATTACTTTTAGATACAATCTGTGATAGTTAAATATTTTTCGAATAGCGTATAAAGGAAGATGCTTAAATACAGTTACGTCGTTAACTCTAATCGGTGACGTCCACATACCTCGCCTATCGACAAATTCCGTTCAGCAATGTGTCAAACAATTTAAAACGATACATTTACAGGAATGTTATTTCTCCATTTTCCAGAGCAATTCCTCCGATAATTATTCTCATTCAAAAGGCTCAGACGAGGACGACAGCTGAGACAACTGGCGAACAAACGAAACGAGACGTCACGACAAAAAACGCTAATAAAGGAATAGTTGACAAGGATTTGGACTCTGTGATTATCGAAGCGGATCCTGAAGATGGAGAGACGAGGTCGCAGAATGTGTTACTGCTGCCGAGTAGCGCCAGGCTGTCTATAGGTGATGTCATTTCCGCCATTCCCTTCCTTCCTATAGAGATTAACGTGCCGGATACTATCGGGTGGGCGTACAACGGTATAGCCAGTGGCATCTCCAGCATAATATCTATCTTCGGTCGGCAGCCGGTTGCCCAGGGCGGCAGTGGGGGCACGCTGCAGACCAGGCTACGAACAGAACCGCTGCTGCAGACAGGCGGTGCCCAGCTCCTCCTACTGCCCCTACCACAACTGATACCTATACATCTACCCATACAAGTGTGACTTAATACAAGCTAACCGACATAGTATATGTTATTTTATTTAACTGATCCTTTATTTACTACAAAATCTAAGCTTCCTTAATTCAATGTCCACAGATCTTACACATTCTCACGTCATAGAATAGGGTATACTTCTAAGGTGTAACGAAATAAACAACAACGTATATAGATAGTATTTATTTGTAATCACATGAATGGTATAATAACAGCTAACTTAACCTACTGGCGACTAACATGGCAACTCAACTTATCCTATTTCGGCGACAGTACAGTTACAAATCGATCGACCCTGATCCGTGAGCCTTGCTCCTGCGCCGGGCACACTTTAACATACGAAGTGATTTCGCTTAGGTACATTATCTAATAATAACTACAAAAACATCATGTCGGCCGTAAATCTGGATGTGCGGTAAATGTATTAGACAGCCAAACGAATAGCTGAAATTGTCATAGAAATATATCAAAGTGCTCCAAAATCAGACTACACATTACTATGTTGTTGATATGGAAATGTGTAGTTTTATTAGTAAACGATAAGAGTCCGCTGTATATCGAGGTCTAGGCTGTCCTTGTGGCGACGTATGCGGAGTCCTGGCTGTAGGCCGCGCCCTCCTTCGGCACTATGACGGACACGGGGTACGTGAAGCTGTAGAAGAAGCCGCGCGGAGGTCCCTGTCGGTTACAAAAACAGTATGTTATTTAGATGCTTGCAAAGCTATTTCTAGGCGTATTATACAAAAAAGATAGTATAACTGACTGTGGGTTCCGGTTCCTCGGTGGTGGTGTAGTACTGCTGCTGGTAGGCCTTGCCCTCACGAGGCTGCGGGTCTTGCGCCGGCGCAGCAACCACCGCGCTCTGCACCTCAGACGCCGCCGGCTCGTACTCTCTGCGTTGTTAGGGCAAATTGTTAGCAGTCTAAATTTGTTAAGAACTGATAGTAAACGATAATATAACAGTAAGTATGTCGTACTGCGGCAGCGGCGCATGCAGCGAGGCGGCGCGGGCCAGCTGCCAGGCGCGCTCGTGCGCCAGCCGCGCCTCGCGCACCTCCGCCGTCTCCTCCGCAGGCTTCAGCTCCACCTTGGGCAGGTTATCCTCCTGGTGGAAGCCCTGGCTGTCGGCCCAGTATCTCACCTAATTTCAAAATAACATAGTTCGTTGTGGAAAAGGGGTACATTAACTCAAAAATACAACCCTGAGATGTTTAGCCGGTAAGCAGACGTGGTGATGGTGGCACTGCTGCGATACCTTAACGAGTTCATTGTTGTTGTTCCTGTAGACGTAGGAGCCCTGCACGTTGCCGGAGCCGGCGCGGTCCTCCACCTTGGCGGACTCAGGCGTGCGGTAGCCGTACGCGTAGTCGCCACGCCCGCTCTGCCCGTGGAACTGCGCCGCCTCGTACACCTGCACGCATCCCGCACAACACCGCGATATTAATACTCACAATAAATTGCCTCCTCATCGAACTACTGTAAACCGAATCCAACTCTGAAGGCTGATATTTGAGTCGTTTACCTAGACTGGAGTATTCGTATGTTCATGGATATCGTGGCAGTTGTTGACAGAGACATAAGAAAATATCAGATCAGATGGTAAACAGTCCTATTAATCACACATGAACAAATTGGACTGGTGTTGAAAATTATAATTGAACTGAAGCGAAAATATTACAGGAGGTGTATATTTTTTTTAACTGTATTTTTTTAACTAAAGAACGCAAATTGAAATTAACAACAGCTTATTATCAATTAATTATAAGGTACATAGAAATACCTAAGTTATTAATTAGACCCGACCTTGGCCAATTTAAATTTAAAATGACGCATCTCTTCACTCACTGTTTAAGTTCGCGAGGAAGCAATATTGTTGATAGATCCGCATTTAAACAAACATGAAACTATATTCAAATTTAAACTTGTTTAAGGTCAGATCTGTTACCGGTTCCGTGACTTCTTCTTATGAATTATTCTCAGCTATTGTCGCCATTTTACTTAAAAAGTAGACACACTGACAAGACAACTACTAAATGCTGTGAAATGTCGGTTAGGTAAGGTTTGTGTGAGAAGTTTTACCTCCTCCTGGTAGTTCTCAGGGTCCTGTATCTCCTGTCCGTTGCGCCAGTAGTGGCCCAGCGTGGGGCCTGCCTCCGCGCTGCGGAACCGCGGGTCGTCATACCGGATCTGCAACGTCACAGTACCAATGCTAGAACATAACTCAACAATTTATTTATCTGATGCAATAAGTGATGTTATAAACGTACGAGAGGCAGGATGTTGGTGCGCCCGGCTAACTGAGGCTCGGCGAAGGGCGGATTGTTGAGGTACTGTTGCGCCTCCTCGGGCGCCAGGTCCAGCTGCAGCACGTTGGAGACGGGCTGCGCGCTCGCTACGAACACAGCCTGCACATAATATGAATAAATGACACCGAGCCACTAAATGATCGCTGAAAATATTTCCGTTTAACAAACGATGCAAACATCGTGGTCAGGGTTACGTCGGAGAGATGCCAGTTATAAACTTATCGTACTGCTTCTTGTGTGATGTACAAGTGTGACGCTATCCCATTATGTTACTAATACGAGTATACTAAATCTTATATTCGTATGCCATTCGTTATTATTGAAGCACTAAAAGCAAATAGTATTATTAAACTTCAATGTATACTCATTTAATAATTATAATTAACGATTTTCTGCAAAAAGTAAATATGTTTAAAGTTTTATAAAAGGTAAATAAGGAAGATAAAAATAAATCGCATCGCTCGCGGTCCGACTCTTTACCTTGCAAATTGTCGTTTTGTAAACGAATGAACATTCAATACGAAATAAATTAGCGAGTTCCATACATAAATATGGTGGAAGAATAGCGTCGTGTAACATGCTCGTAAAGTATGGAGAGCTATTTCCTTATCACCTTCACAACAATTAACAGACAAGTATACAGTTATATTACAGTAACAAGATTTAAAAAATAAATTAAACATCAAAATGATGGTGATTAAAAATATATGATTTACAATTGAGGAATAAAATAAAAACGGAAAAACCAACCGCTTAAAAACGCCATTTAAAAGTGATTGATTAAACCGGTTTTTGACAAAAGGTTAAGACACCTCCGTGGAAGATGGTTTAAGCTGTAGACTATTATTGTAATGAAATAGGTGCGTATACTAAATTCCAATTAAATGTAGCAGTGTTACTATTGAAACTCTATTTTAATATTTTAATGTCCCAAGTGACAAGTCAGCTGACGTCATCAGCCTCAGCATCGCCCGTGACATTGCTCGCTACAGCACCGACACACATTACTGTTATCTGCTTGACAACTCAACACAATGCCTATAATACAGTGCCTCGTTAACTGTAATAAACATCAATATACTATCGTTACTATTTATTTTATAGTAAACAGCGAAGTGACCGCCACCACTGCGTTACTGTACTGGGTGAGCACTAAAGCAACTTTCCCATTACCTATTAAAAGGTTCATCATTTAATATATTCTCAGTTATCTGGTATCTTAAAGTAAAAACATCCGACTATAGTTATAAATTACTATTCGTACTTCAATATAAAAGACATCAACGACTGCTAAGAACAATATCTCAAATTATAAAAAGGGTAAAAGTCAATACACTGCAGTTTGTGTACAGCTCATGAATTATTCATTTCTTATCTTATTAATTGTCTTGTCTGTCGTGTTCACTACTTCACGTCGCCACTAGTAAAATGCATTATTAATGTCGGCTTGACTACTGTCAATATTGAGTATAATAAGCAGTTTAAATACTAATTGCCGACAATCTATTAACAAATAAATACTCGCCTAAAGGTTTTTACAATTTACATCTTATTTATGTACTAGTACATATACCAGTATGTACATTTTATCGCTTGGTCTCGAGCTTAACCGTTCAATTGTGAACTCTTACAAAAACTAACACATGTAAGGGTCAAATAAGCGACCTTTATTATATAACGAGTGACTCAGCTAACATAATATGGTATAAATTATTATGTACTTGAGCATTAGTTATGTTGTTTGTTTTCATGTGTCAAATGTCTGTCAGGTGTCAGCAACGCAACAAGCGACAAATTACAACTGATCTATAATCAGTAAGTTTATTTTGTACAGATGCCACAGCTCTAACAGTTCGCTGTTTTATCAAATAATTAAATCTCGCAAATCTGTTGACACCCGCCGCGCCTCACTCACACAATGTTATGGACTTAGACTGCTTAATGTCAGCGATAAACCCTTACACGATGACAGCTTAGGTAAAAATTAAGAGAAGATACCTTTTAGTTGTTTAGAATCAGATAAAATGCTTATGATTATATTAAATTATTCTTTAAAACTGCTCATCAATCGACGCAGCACGTGGCCGTGGCTGAGAGACGCGCAGACAAACATGTTCCACTACACTACTACGTTTCTAAGAAAACGGATGTGAGTCTTAATAAGTATATATTTCAAAGAGGATATAAAAAATGTAAACAATTACGTAATGTGTGTCATCCAACATGGTTGTATATCATGATCGCGAGTGCTCGGCCGCAGCCGCGGGGGACCGAGGTCGGCGCTGTACATTAACTGACTAATTACACGACTTTGAGATATTTTACTGTTTTCTTCCATTGGTGTAAAGTTCAGCAGATCGCAAAGCGCGGGACAAGACACACAACGATGTTAGTGATGCCACTTACGGCTAAGTTATATTAAAATTTGAGACATACAAGTATGATAAAACACATTTGACATTCACTATAACTTAACACGGCTAAAAATATAATGTCAGAGTACTAATCTAAATTTATGAATTGTGTAAACGAAGTTCGATTTGAAATTTGTTTTATGACGAATATTTTTGTAGCGGTAACAGCAGTGCGAGGTGACACAGTGGCCCGCGCTGCTCCGACAATACAACAAATCCGCCATACAAGTACACATTGTTTGCCCAGTTAAGGTCTGTGCATACTACGGGATATAAATTACCATGTTCGGAATAGGTGTGTGTTCAAGTAGTTACCTATTAACATACATCGTAATTAGTATGAATTTATGAATATTTTATTGACTAAAAATCTTTTTGTTAAGAGCTACATCCTTATTTGTTTACTTACGTTTACATAACTACGTTCTATTTTATCTGAACTTGTAACATTCTAGTGCGCAGGCTCAGCTAATGTAATTCGGCAACTGTAAGCATTTCTACGCCTAGATCTAGTGTCTATTGTTTGGCGCGCCGCGGCCTGCTTTTAAATCGATTATTGATGCTTTTTAGTATGACTACAGGTCTGTGGGAGCAACGGTCCACGTACGATACAACACAACACCAAAGTTCGCATAATTTAGCACAGGTTTGTAGCGCAACAATCAACTCAAACAACCGGCTAACTACGGGTGTGGTAGGAATCAAACAAGTAGGAATCGGACAAGTAACAAATAAAGCTTCCGACATCTTCAACATTCAGTTACGATTTTGCTCTAGCGCAAATTCACATTTAAAATAAACAGCTAACTCTACCTCATAGTATTATTTACTGCTTAAAAAACTTTGTTTTCTTACAACGTGGAACAGAGTTGAGATTACTTTAAATACATAAACGGACAAAAAATCTCATTTTGATTGATAGCAATGTAATTGGATATTGTAAAAATATTAATTCGTTATTTATTACATGTATACGTGACCTTGCCTCCCCCCCCCCCTTTACAGGAAATACATGACTAAACGTCGTAAATTATTCATGCTTTTTCTGTTTTTCTTTTTTCAATTGTTTTATTTCAACTTCGACACAGTAATTGGACTCTGCGTCCTTAAGTTAGTCACTAATGTGATAGGCCCTTTACAGTTTTACGATAGAAAAAGAAAAAGTCAGTCACGTAAATTACCAGTTTTCAAAGTGTTTAATATTAACGAGGTAAACATTAATAAAAAATTATTTTAACACATGTACTAAGATCTTTGTGACAAAGGTCAAATTAGTAATATAGACATGATATTGTAAACAAAATGCACCTGCGCAAAAATGTACTTCTACGACCCGAGAGCATTAACTATTTATATTGTAAAGACATGTTTCCCGTTTATATACAATAAAAAGTTTAAAACCGGCATCTGATTAAAAATCTCATTTTATTTTTTAACAATAAAATAATCGCAAACAAGTCAAAGGTTAAAGTTTGAAGTTTTTTTTATAATTAAAAAAAAAATGTAAACAAAAAATTAGTATTCACGTTTTTTTAAAGACATCTGATGTTTCATGTTTTAAGTAACAATTACTAACTAAGAGGCAGTAAATACATGATTGAGACGGGGGCAGCCTCTTCTTGTTGTCCAACACTTGCTTGTAAATAACAAAACCTCTTTGTTTACGTTCACGAAGCGATAAAATTCCATAGTAAAGGAGTTTACACACGCGACGCGTACAGCCTCTTGTGCGGCAGATGAACATTTTCTGTTAAACAGGATATGCGTCCACAAGGAATGGTAAACATTTCTCTTTGTTGGTTTTTAACTGCTTTTGCTTACTGCATTGCTGGCTTCTTTTCCAAGTTATGCGACTATAACACATCTACAACGTAAAAGCCTTCTTTAACAGAATTCCACAGGGCAATATCGGCTTATAACGATGCAGACAACTTTGAATTTGCTTTAAATGAATCGATTAAAAGGATGTAGGTAAAATAATCTATACATATATCTTACTAACACATGACTCACGAGCCGTAGCACAACTGGAAGCTTCTGCTCGGGCATTGCTTTGCTCACAGTTTTCGAGACATCTAACAGAACTTCTTTTATATAATTCTCTAACAGCTATGATTATCATTTGAAACGGTTATTATCATATCTATCAATTAATTGATTTATCTTTTCCTTCAAATGATATCATCAGGTGTCGGGTTACGCAACCTTACAGGAAAAACCCAATTTTGTCTATGAGATGCCGACCTCCGCTGATATTTGGACAGATGACAATTATAGCGATATAAGTGAAGCTGTCAGCTACAAAATTAACACAAATATGTTATCGTGGGACAAATTATTGTGAATTTAAAGTGACTCAATTTTATGCGGTTTCTAGAAGGTACGTTTATTGATTTATTTAAAAACATACGTAAGAACGGACTCAAGTTAACCTTACTATTATTAGTGATGAGGTAACGCCGGCTGGGGCTCATTAATATTTGTTATCGAGTAAAGTTCGTCGCATTTAATATCATTTACATATCAAGCTTTCGCGTCTTTTAACGAGAGCAAAAGATTAATTCCACCATATTTACAATGCAAGGATTATTATTAAAGTATTGTGTATCTATGTTTGAATCGATTCCTTTTCTGTAAGCTGTTTATCACACATACTATTATTTTGCGGACAACAGCCTCCGCAGCCTCCGCAGCTTACGCTTTCTGATTGTGTGTACGAGACTTTACAACCGTTAGATAAAAACGAACTGGTAATGAACTCAATCAACAGAGATCAACGGCGTCCGTGTGTCTCGATGTGTCGACCGTGAGCGGGGACGCCTAGTCCAGCGTACTTGTGTGCTTAGCACCTAAACGTATGTGTAACTGTCCTGTCAATACGTAATACGTACATACCTGTGCGTGCTAATTAACTTTACAATTATTACTTGAAGATACGATAATACATATGAACTGTAACAAATTATGTGATAAAATGCGCGCCGGTGAATTATAATTTACTTTATCTTTTAAGAACAGTAAATATAATGCTATTAGTAATGAATTTTAAATGTATTATAAAAATTAAAAATACGTTAACATGAGCGCTCTAAGATACCGGCGGGTTTTAATAAATAATGTTCATCGAACCTGTTGGACCTTGAACCTACGTAGACGTTGAATGGCATTAATTATTGCCATTTCTGTCGCACAAAAAATGTAATTAATTGCAACGTAAAGTAACTATTAATTAATCGTCAATCACGTTAAACCTGTCTCAGTGAAGATGTAAGGACGACACCAAACTATCCCAGAGTTTCTCCTCCTCTCAGATTAATTACATATGAATCCAAAGATATTATTGATTTTTACTTTCAACACAAAGAAAAGAAAATGAAATAAGGAAGGATGTAAACGTTAGGAACAATTAAACTGCGTATGGAGATAAATGAAGGAAGAGCACCAGGTGATTGTTTTATTCCTTAAATATATCCTCTTGTGAGACGAGCATCATTTACAAGACCTATGTCTCACAGTCGCGCTTCTCGGACCTCGTCCCGGTTGTACCACGTATCGAATGTCTCCCAACTAATCTGACATCTGACCGCAAACCGCCCAATTTACATCTGACACCTGTGATTCACGCGAATTTCCTTTGAACTGTATCATTACTATAAGGATAAATATTACCTGCTATATTAAACACATTCAATGACTAATTTAGACGTATTTAATTCAGATTTTACGAGTTCGAATCTATCATTTGTGTTTTAGTTGTGCTTTTTTGTGACGAGTAGTTGCATCTTAAAAAAATCACATTCAAGATTTAGATACATGGTTTTATTCTCCAATTCAAGAAATTCTACTCGTTCGTTATTACCTCGTATGTTTTAGTCATATTGCGGTCGACGGGATAGTTACATATCTGTATTTACATCTTAAAACACCCAATTCTCAAACTGGTGAGTCATATTTGTTACAAGAATCTTAAATTTAACAAGTGAAGTTATTACAGAATTCGAAAAAAGGAAAATACAAGCCGCACCGCTATAATTCGAACTTAGGAGTCCTATGTCGTAAGATGTAAGCTTTCTCACAGTGCTATCAGAGATTCTTTTACGGAGCAACATCATATACTTTAACAAAATACAAGCAAATATTGGTAAATTATCCTGAATGTAATTTAATGTGTTTAATATTAATTTTAATTAATATAAGCACCTTACGATATTAAAATTCACAAAATAGGACAAAAGTTAATTAGCGCTAATTAAGACGGAGCGCGGATTTTGATCACGATTCACGACGATCGCATTTTTTTACTGTTTTTTATATGTTGGTTATTACGTAGATGGTCAAGCAGCGCAGTTGTTCTCCATGTGACGCGAACGTAGGTAATCTATACCAGTTCAGGTTCGATCCCCATATTCAGATGAATTTCTAGACTTTTCAAATATCATTTCAGACTTTGGAGTTCTTACACGGATACAACCTGAAACTATTTTTATATAACGAGTAGTCTATGAAAAATTGTTCCGTTCACAGAGATTAATTCAGATACGCCATAACAAGGATAATATGATATACAAAAGTTTTATTTCTCTCTCTAACTCGCGATATCAAAAATTACCAGGTCCATCCCTCTTGCTCAAAATTATCTTTAGAAACTCAAACAGCATTATAAGGGAAAATTCAAATTATGATAAATGCGTCAAGTTTATAACTAACTAGTTGGAATAGTATTGAAATCATTCATTTTTCGTAAACCCGATGAACTCGTTTTGTTATTAAAAAAGATATTGTCCAAATGCTAAGCACGATGGATACATACATTTCAAATCCCTTAGAATATGTGAGATAGTACTCACCGCCGCCGCCGCAAGCAAAGTCGCGAATCGTAACATGTCTGTGATCTGTCTGTGTCTCAGCCGCACTCACGTCTACTCCTGCAAGATAATACCTTGTTGTAGCGATGCGCGCGCTCGCCTATATACAGCCTCCAGCGGCGGTGACGTCACCGCGCCCCCGCCCTCACCCCTCGCCCCTCGCCACACGCCGGGAACACGTTCCGAGACTCATCTTCACGATTCCTGAGCTCAATTCGTCATACATTGACTCGTCAACACCCGGCTGATGGTCATTGTCATGTGTAGCGCGCGATGGACGATGATTTTCTTCGCTCGTCGATCGGATGTTTGTCTTATCCACTGTCAAGGTGTTATTACGAGTGGCGCACGTCAAATGCCTATATATGAATAAGTCGTTTAGTAGAATTAGCGGCAATTGATAACATTCAAAAACGCCGTAGCCGTTAAAATTAGAATAGTACCGGTGGGAGCTACGACCAACGTTTACGTTACATGTAATCGCTACCTCTGCGGTGTGCGAGAAGAGTACATACGGTGTTTACGTCCTTTCGACTAAAATCCTAAAAAAACTTCATAGCTTTACTTTTGTTGGACAGTAAAATGATTTTTAAAAAAAGGCACTATAGTTAGTCTGCGTTTTTATTGTTGCGTATTTAACTGAGATTTTCATCATATCTACACTGCAACTATACCTAGTAGTTAGCTTCTTAATAAACACATATGATGAAAATTTATGGACAAGTTTAATTCCCTTTATTACTTAAAATTTCTACTTTTCCCTATAGGATCGCATCCGCATAGTATCTGCGATACAACTACTAAGGTACAAGCGTATGCAGTAAGCAGTCCTCAGTTTCCTCATAGCACAATCGGCGAAAAGAAATGACTGAGGTTTGAGATCCGCGTGCCGCGCCAGCTGACGTTGATTTTTAATACTACAGGATACTAGCTGATGCCCGTGACATCGACCGCGGGAAATTAAAAAAAACAAAATTGGTAGTCTGTGTTGTTTCTAACTATGATCTACATCTGTGTCAAATTTCAGCGAGATCCGATAAACCATTTTGCAGATATTTATCTAGTAACATCCATCCATCCATCTAAAGTTTCGCATTTATAATGTATGATAATACAAACATACCAATAATTGGTTTGAAGTAAGTAATAAAGTTTAAATCATAGAACCGTATCTACCAGACCGGCTTGACTTCCAACGCTACCAACTCATACCTATACGTTGTTGTTTGTTTGACCTTTCAGTAAAAAAATGGTTATTAATACGAAATATAATTTGCGATGGAAAGAGAATTAATAAAATATTTCAAACGACTCTTTTTGTGACAATACGTATAATTTTACATAGGATCAAATCTTTAAAAAAACACAACGATCTTTAAACAATCACATTCAGATAAACAGGCTTCGTGTTTTTCATTCGTTGATTAATTCAGAGTAACCTGTGACCCGGGGCATAGCCTTAGTTAAAACAAAATTCTATCCAATTTATGTCTGATAGCCAGATTACGGCGAGCTGACTCATCCGTCCAGGCCGGCCTGTCGCCTGTCGCCTGGCACCTGTCGTCTGTCGCACAATGTCTCACCTCACAAATGCATCACGACTTTCGTGTAATCTGAAAGCTTCGAACAATCGAACTATCCTTGCCTCAGAGAGATGTATCGACGGAACGAACACCTAAGATTCATTTACCTCATAAAAATGAACACTTTAATCGTGTCATACAATATAACTGATCCCATAAATAATGTTTTTAAATGTATTATAATTTTATGTGTTTAACAGTTATAAAATCCGATTCCCAAATACTCGTATAAAACATTGGCAGTTAAGTTTAATTTATTATTCAATTTAATTCAAAAACATTGCTCATTTGTATAATCTAGAATGTGTATCGGCTATCAATATGATTCTATCGGTTTGCCATTTACATTTAATACTCTCTCTGCTCGTGTTTTGAATAATAGCGACGATTTTTGTAATTCTATCCAAAAATGAAGAAGGTTAAAGGCAATAAAATGCGATTTGCGATCTATCCGCGGTACTGGAGCACAACCGGCGCGGAAGTGCAACAGATGCTGACTTTGAATATGATACGGGAAGACGAGCCGGCGACTGGCTTTATAAATATAGCGGATCTATCTGCACCATCAGCTACGCCGAGCGACTGTCCTGCCCCTGAAGTGACCCCGTGGTGCCCCGCAGTGCCTCGCAATGCCGGCAGACATCACTATGTTACTCTTCTCATCGATATCATTCGCTTACTTTTGGCTTTGTATAGTGCCACACGTTGATTTGTAAAAAATATGAAACTTCAATATCTAGTTAGCTTAACCTTTAACGAACTCTGCCACCAATGCCAGATTTCTTTTTCTTGTTTCCCACTGCTCTTAGCGTTACATTAAGTTTTTTTTTTGTAGCAATAAAACTTTTTTTAACATTATATTTAGATCCAATTTATTAAAATCGCAAAGTCACGAGTTCTCAGAGAGATGTCACAGGCCGTGCGAAAAATGAAAATCGTAGGTCATCAACGTGAATTGAAATTCTAAGTGAGACTCAAAAGTGCTATAACCCAAGTTAGCTGTGATAAGTTTTGACATAACATCCAACACTGTGGTATTTTGGATGTTATATCAAAAATTGTTTAAGATCATCCGGCCATTAAATATGGTCGTATTATAGAATGTAGTTAGCGATGTACGATGTAGTAGGAACACCAGGGAGGGCGATGGGCAGCGGGCAGTCGGTGCGCGAGAGCCACTTCCAGCGCGAGGCGGCGCCGGCGGGCGAGCCGGAGCAGGACGCGGAGCCCGCCGACCACCACATCAGTATCTCTAACAAAATGGTTCGCTAATGCTTCATTCATTATTTATTGCTAACGTAATACATTCATCAGCCAGTGAGGGCATTGCTAGCGCGTGTTGTGTGCGTGTGCGCGTGTGCGCGTGTGTGCAGGTGGAGCGGCTAGTGGAGGACGCGACGCTGGCGGGGCGCGCGCGCCTGCTGCTGCAGA
>DVQG01000320.1:0-15805 GCA_018231605.1 Papilio ambrax
GTCAGCCGTTTAGGCTACAAACTCTAACAAACATCCACCCATCACATTTAACATATGTATAATATTAGTATGAAGTATCATGTCCTTTACTTTGTATTTCAATTTAAACCTTTAACATGGATATCAATTGCATTACTGAGTCATTCGGTTCATCATTTATTCATGACGATATCTCCCACTTTTCTTCCATACTAAGTTATCCCGAGATGGTGTGAGGTAATGTGAGGTGGGTAAGCTCACCCGTCACCGTCCAGCTTGATGGAGGTGTCGGCGAGCACGCGTAGCACGAGACCGACGGTGGTGCGGTCGTTGCAGTCGATGCCGAGGAGCGCCGCCTCGTCGTGCCGGCAAACCACCACCAGGTAGCGCGTGCGGCCCGCGTGCGCACTCTCCAGCTTCACCGCCTGCCACCACCATTAACCCCTATTACAATATCTTACAACCAAACCTTTCTCTAATCTACTGGCTCCAGTGTTTATCTGGAATTTAAAAAATGCACCAGATGCCAATCCTGTCTAGGGTCGACAGAAGCGTTCAAGTATTTAGTACATAGGTAAATTAAACCGCTTAGCTTATTAAACATTCACTAAATTACTTTTATAAGTAATCAATTATAATAAAATTATCATTTATACTAAATGTCAGTGTGTTCCTAAATCTAATCTGTGTTTATGTTTATTTTTCATTATTAATTTACGAGTCTTTTGTTTGCCTACTACTTTAATTTTGCTACTTTAAATATAACATTGATATACTATTGCATTGCTTCAGACGTAGACGTACGTATGGTAATAAACTGTGAGGTAGAGTATAGAGGAAACTGCAATCCAGATGATTTATGCTTCAACTGGCTTGCAACGTTGTTTACTTAAAGTGACACGCTAAGTTGTCTTCGAGAAGTTAGGTTTATATATTTATATTTAAAGTAGAAATATGTATAAAATTGTTATTTTCCAACATTAAATGTATGTACTAAAATAGTCATCTAATATTTTAGTCACGTTAGTATTTTGAAAGGTCTAATTAATAGTCGAGACAATGATAAATTGAAAATCCGTACAATTACTAATTTATTTAACCATTTTTCATGGACCGACATTTTTTTATGAATGACATTGACACTCATAACCATTACTTTTTAGGGTTTCTACTTGGCAACTAATAAAAAAAATGTTTTGGGACAATAAAGCAGCTTTCATCAAATCCACTTGTTACGTTAGTCGTGTCTACCCGAAAAGCATAATTATGAATAATAATAATAGGGTTATCATCATATAATCAATGACATCAAAATACTCTAACCATTGCATATACTTCGGTAGGGAAAAATACACAAGATCATACCTTTAGTGTACGTGATTAGTTATTTGAATTTACCATTTTGAGCGTGTCCTCGGGGCGCACGAGGTAGAACATGGCGCGCAGGTGATGGTGTATGTCGGGCTGCGGCGGGCGCGCGGGCGAGCGGCGCCGCTCCGCGCACCCGCTTTCCGCGCCGCCCAGCACCAGCGCCGCTCCCTTGTTCGCGAAGTAGCACTCATTGAGACTGCAACAAGCGATGTAACCTTTCAACAGGTAATCCAGCACAACCACCGGCATCCTAGTATACCGCCACTGATCGACTGGCAAAGAATCGCCGCTCAACTCCTCCCTTTGTTTTCTCAACTTCAATGTAATGAAGAAAATATAAACGCTTTACTCAGATAATAATCAATACAATCCATTATAAGTACGTTGCTCTGTATCGTATGAGTGGTCTTTTAATACGGTATACTCATGTCAAGAAAACCTGTTCAGTTCTTCGGGACAGATTCCACAAGACGATCGTAACTTTTTAGGAACATGTACCTATTACAATTTAAATTGTCAAGACAGGTTTATATGTAAATAAATTACATGATAAAAATATATTAATTCAAAACCTTAAATGATTAATTGGTATTAAGAGTTGGAGGTATCCATCGGAAGACATAATTCAGAAATAAATTGATTTCATTTGAAACTGGTCCACGCCTAGCTACTGCACTGAAAATATGTGAATGATATATCTCAACCTTATCTGAAAGCTGAAGTTTAGGATTCTAATGTCAACAACGTAACTTCGAATGGTCTAAACAGGTCAACAGGACCTAATTGTTTCAATTAAATAATAAAGTTTTTGTAAAAATTAAAGCAGTATATTTCAGTCACGATATCCCAATGTACCTATAATATGAATATGGCTATCGTTCTATTAAAATTAACTTTAGGAACACAAATATTCATATTAAAACAATAAAATATACTTATTAGTATTGAAGTAGTAAATATAACAGCAACGCCTAGCCTATATTAAATATGCGCATCCTGTCAAGTTGTGGAAACCAGTTCGCAGTGTAACGCGAATCAATCATTTTCAAGACAGTGCCTAGTCACAATGTAGCACTATATAACGCAACAACGCATTATCTTAAGTAACCATATTTGTCAGTTCAAGACGCAACTTGCTTTTGGTTCGTTTAAAACTGGATCAACTACATTTCTATCATAATTAAACAAAACACAAGATAAAAATATGAATAAGCCTCAATAACATGTAAAAAAAATGACAGACATGTTGCCATACTGCTTTATTGATAAGTCTGGTGGATTCAACAGACAACTATAGTCAACTAGCGACCTTCGAAACTCGTACGTAACTTAGTTGTAGCTCAAGGAAATGAGTGCCAGACGCCCTTCGTGCACCGTGCGAACTTCGAATGCGGTAGTCGGCGATATTGTTTTTTTATTTAATGTAATGCAACCGCGAAATGTTTGAATGACGCCATTTTTAGTAAAGTTGCAGCAATCGGTGTTGCGGCTGCTGGGTTCCTTTCACTGCGCGGCCGCAGACGCGCTGGCTACGCGGCCGTGGGCTCGCCTCAGCATGTACGCTGCGATTCGGCCGCGATTACTCATTGAATTCCCCGCTATTTTATGAGGCTTAACAATACGCTCGCGTCGACAACGCGCACCTCGTGTATATTTAAACCGCACTTATATCCATTAGCACGCACCGAGTACCGGCGCGTGTTTTAAATGAGCTTTATGTTTCTGAACAATGATAATACAGCCTTTGTGGAAATGATACAGAGACATATTTCTTTAAAAATATCCAAAACTATCTTTTTAATAACTGAAAATCATTGTTAAGAATTGCAAAGAACGATTTTGTAGCATGGATACAGATTCTCTTTTATTTTGTTTTCAGACTTATTAATTGAACCTTTTAAAGATTTTCATTTATAACTCAAATTAATCACCGTATCAGTAGAATGAGAGGCTATTTAAAAATAAAAAAAAGATTTGCAGAGGTAGAACAGAGCGGATGTGAGGATGTCGATAAGGTATGTCACATTAAAACATCAACATTAGGTACGTCATACGCGAGTTGCAAGTGCACGGTACACCTTGCTTGATTCTGAAAATTTTAAAACCTCTGCGTTGTTCAGCGACTGTTTTATTTACGAAATAAATTCTTGGTTTGCTACGCCAATTGCAATTTTAGATCACATACATGATATCTTCCTAAATCTAAAACATTTCCTATTTTGATAGCTGCGTATGGCAAAAGCTATAAAATATGGTTCTAATAATAAAATGTACCGAAATATTAACCAGAGATGCAAGTAATAAATGTCAGTGTGTGAAGATACAAATCAACTAAACTCACAAGCATTTTCATTACCCACTAACATTTCGCAAATAACCAATGATCACAACAAAGAGGTACAAGTCGACCTGTCGTGCGTCTAAAATAGAGATAATCGAACGGGTAGGGTCGCAATGTGACATTTACCTTTACACGGGCCGCGTGCTTCGCAAAGGAGGCGTTCGAACGTCAAAAATATGATGAGGTCATTCGGAAAATATGGAGGAAATAGCGACGCGGATTATAGGCACGGATAAAAATATAGAAATGACGTTCCACCCAAACATTGGTCTCTCTAATAATAGAATGAAAAGTGGATATTTGTTTATAGTGCATTAACTAGCGACGAATTAACATTGTCACTTCCATTACGGCGGCAAGGGCGGGTGCTCTCAAGGTTCGATAAAAATAGAGCGGCGGCGTGTTGCCAAAGCATTGCCACGTCGACGCGTACATATAGAGGCAGCCGCCCGCCTCCCGCCGGCCGCCGCGCGCGCGTCTTGCCGCTTTACCCAATTTAGGGCGGCCGGAGAACTTCTGAACATCTCCACTGCGTGGCGTAGCATAGCGTGGCGCGCAGCACGCTTCAATTATTGCGCAGGAAATTATATGACATATCTACATCAACTAAATGATTGCATTGATTAACAGATCAAAAATTAGGCTACTTAATCAGAAAAATGTTTGCTTTATTTCACAATCCAGAATCCATCGAGACAGAAAAAGGAAAAAAAAATACATTAAGTACATTTTCTTAACGTAATCATGATGCAGTTATAGACTAGTCGCGACTGACAAGTAATGAGTCAACATGTCCAGCGAATGATCACCTTGAATTATCGCACTGTCTGGTGTGCCGGAGGAAGCGGAGACACAACAACTACTACAAACACATAAAGACTTGTAACAGACGTACATACGTCTTGAATCACCTACCTGAATGTCTATCGTGTAACAATCAAGTAAATCGAATTTTTTCATAAAAATGAAGTATTATGTATCATTATAGTAGAAATACTGAAAGATGTCTATTATAATAAATTGATATTAAATAAATTACTATTGATACTGCCTCTTCGATTGCTGCAACGTAAACGCGTGTCGTTTATCTTATTCATAGTGGTATAGTAAAGAACCTTATTCCACAAAAGGACTAAACGCGCTACACTAACCGTGTGGACTGCTTAATGTAAATGCGATGAGAATATAAAATTATTGGGTAAAAGTACACAGAAATAAAAGATCTATAGCGATCTGTTTAAATTTAAATCAAGTGTCAATGCTGCGACCAACTTCATTTATATGGATTTTTAATTCATTGAAAAGGTCTGTGTTTTTGTTGAGTAGAATTTCGTGAACGTTAAAATACCAGACAAATAGTTGTCAGGTACGAGTAGCCATGAACTAATCAGACTATCGTCAGATGCCTGTTGTATTCAGATGACTGACTTATATTTACGTCATCGGCGATCGAATTACAAAATAATGGTATAGTGGATGGATGATTCATTATAAAGTAAGGATATGGTAATAGATTTAGAACGAATATTTTGGCATTTAACAAAAACTTTGTACAACAATATAGAAACTAAATGAGTTAAGTTTTTGTGATAGAGCTGCGTGTTTAGAAGGGCACAGATATGCGAAGGCGGATAAGATAAGAAACTGTCCACTGGGCCTAAGTTACAAGTAATCTCTAACACAAACACGAGTTAGAACGGTATTTAAACATACCATGATATATCAAGGGCGTAAAAATTGTTTCCTGATTTTAATTGATTTGTAAAGAAATTAGTAAACTGGGGAACGGAAAAACCGACCCTCTTAAATTCATCTTTAATTTACGACAAATGGGGCACCTTAGAGTGCTAGATTCTGTTTAGTAGCTATGAAATCACAAGGTTAATGGTGGATACAAGGATGTTTGGGTTGATATTTTAAGATGACATTTTTATATGATATGTAACTATATATCATAAGCTGGAAAGGTCGGCCAGCCTCGGCTACATTCTACGTTAAGCCCTTCTCTTTTGCCTCTGCAAATATCACACTGTTAAAGGAGCGGAGCTCGTATTCATTTTTCATAAACAGAGTGTAATAATTAATTTAAATGAACTTGAAGATATCAGCCGTATTATGTGGTAACATATAGCTAATTCCTATTTTTATTAGCTTTCCTTATTAGGTAATATTCATAGTAGTCTATAATTAAACACGGATACAACAATATTAAAAAAAGCGCAAAAAGAACCATCGTCTCTTTAAAAACGAATGCAAACTATCGCAATTTGAATTTACGAATGTGTTTAGAATAATCATAGTGTGTGTTTTGATTTGATAAAATCCATAGCGTGGATAAAAAGGTCAATAACTGTTTGATGATCAATTTATGGTGCGTTTGTTTCTCTTTAATGTTTTGTTTATCCATACAATGACATGTCTTCTACGAACACTAGACTGTATTCGCCGCATTTCGCTTCATTAAACTGCATTTTTTCCACAACGTTAACTATTGTTTCAGGATACATAAAATCTTATTAGAAAACAAAGTGCGTGTATACAGACTTGTGATTTTTCTAACAATTGAACATAAATAAATTCTTGAGATCGATTAGAAAGTTTTTTTTAAATTATGTAATTTTTAAAGGGGTCAAAGGACATTTAAATACATGAAAGTGTCTTTATTTCCAGTTTATTAATTTTTACTTCTGTCAACGACACAGTATATTATTTCCGCGTAGACGCTGCTATAAAGTACTTAAATGCATTAAAATTGAGGAACATAGTGGTATAAATTGATGAAAATGTATAGCGAGGTAGGTACCTTTGTATAGAATTTAAAGACAAAGAATTTGATGAGTAATATATAAAAGAATACTAGCATTCCTTATGAAGATGTTACACGTGATTTGTTTTTATAATTATTTCTACGTGAAAAAATATGTAACCAGTTACAAACCGTAGTGCGCTACGTTAATAACAAGTGTTCATTCACGTAGATAATAGATCAGGGCTTCACGTGTACGGCATAAAAACGTATCCAACACATTCAATGACACAGAATTAAAGCTATGCTATCTAATTGTTTAGTACAATAATGTACGTTCACATTTTACATCTACATATTGCTAAGAATATTTTATATATTATTTTGCGACCTCTCGTACAATAAAAGATATTTAAAATGCTAAACAAAACCGCCTTTCAAAATATTGTTTACATCGATAAGAAGGCCATTATATTTGCAGATAATTTGATACCTTAATTCTTTTCGTGATTTTATACGAAGTAATTGCACACATTCAAGGTTCTATGTTTACTAGTGCGTAGAAATAATTACGATGTACTAAATAAATGTAGGATAATAAATTGATATTCATTTCATTATTTAATCTACGTCGCTTGTTTGAATTAGAATAGGATGCGATCAGAATCGTTAAGCAGAAACTAGCCGTGATTACCTGAAGGCGACCATTAGATAGACAAAGACATAAGGTGTAACCCGACAATCGACGAGGTGGCGCGTTCCCGCTTCTAAGACACTCGTACAAAACAACGGATCTGCGGTCGCGATTTCCCTGGCGGATGCGGTTTGTTAGCGAAGCGCACCGCCCGGCGACCAGGGGCACAGTACGCGCGAGGCACGATCAGCGCAGCGCCCGAACCAACATCACGGCTTCCCTCCCGGCCGAGCGCGCCGCGCGTACTGCCCGCGTAAATATAGAAACCGTATAACAGGAACACGAGGCGGTCAGGAACACGCTCCGCGACTATTGTTGCATTTTGATGGTAGACGTGTGTGTACTGTGTACATACATCAAACAATATTTACATGATATTAAGAAAACAATACACCAACCGTGCTTTATCCTCAAACGATACCTAACCCAACTTTTTAACACTATGTAAATTTTAAAGTGATACATATTGTGTAAATAAACATAGGAAAAACATCTAATTAGTTTTAAAGTTGAAGTTGTTATCATACAATGTGCTAAACAAATAGTATTTTTATACACAAGTATTCATTATAGTTTGATAAATGTATTAATATTTTCTGCAAGTATCATAAAGTACTATTTCATTGTCAAATATTTACCAGTGACTGCCAGTGCTGCCGGCCCTACCACTATTTCAATTAATAAATGTAAATGGATAAATACCCATATTGATATTCCTCAAGATAAAATGGTGTAAAATCCATACAATACTGTGTAGTATTTAAAAATGCATATCCTACCTCTTGTTACGATTTCCGAGATCATCATCATTTGTATCACTTGATTTGTCTTCGTCATCCTAAAACAACAAAAATGAAGTTAGAATAGTTTATTGTTGCAAAGATATACACTTATTGGTTAAGAAAAAATGAATTGGACAGTATACATTCAATAAAATATATATTGAACTATTCATTCATGATCATCTTCTTTATGAATGAATAAAAATCAATGTTTGCATTCTATGCTGTAATGGCTAGAAATCAATAGCCTAAGTAGAACACCAGAAACATTTTGTTAAGTTATGAAATTTTTGGTTACACTGTGATTTGGATTTTAGGTTTTTATTCATAATTATAACTTTATTATTGCAAGAAATGCCAGTTTTTACTATTTATGAATAGTTATTTAACAAAGTTTTAATAAATTGCTCTTCAATAATTTGTTATTCTTGAAAGTCTATGTAAAGAAAACATATGTCACTTTTTGAAAACAATAGTCATATGTTACAATTTACAAATGTTTAGAACTTAAAAAAAATTGATATTACACACGTTAAACATTATAAATATGGAATTAAAATATCTGGCTCAGTAATAAGACAAAGACTAATAGGAGTATAAATATTAAAAACACTCACATAAACAATATAATAACATAAGACAAATATTTACTGTAATAAAATTAAATTTATGTGTTTTAAATGAAGGTTAAATTAAAAATGTATATCAAATTGTACTATTTGTAGTGTGAAATGCTTTATGATTCAGATATTTAAGCTAGGTTAAATGGAATAATCTATTTCGATATCCAGTTGGAAGGTACATAGACACATTCATGCCTTTGTTAATAAATTTGGAGCGATGCCCAAAAATTGTAATGATTTAAAAAATATCAAGAACAAAGAGTGGAAAGGTACGAGTTTCATCTGTCAACCTTAATAGTCCTGTGCAAAATTATTGACCTAACTTTTACATCCGTTTTTGTTACTCACCGTTTTCCTTGGTGTTTGCACACTTGGAGTACGTCGAATTGTTACAAGTGCCATACCACATCAGTCCTAACGGATCATTATCGGAGCAATACACAATCACAAACATAAAGTAAAATAATATTGAGTTATCATAATACTAATCTTTTCATGAATCACTAAAAGCACAGTAATCTCTTCGAACGCACATAATTATTTTTTCTATGTTTGGCCCTTTAAACAATAACAACAATATTGGCCAAAAGTTTTGAAACTTTATTTTGTAATTATATTCTTCTTGAACGAGAAACAACCGACATAATATAGCTGCAATTGCAATGCATTGCAAGAGGGACACATTTCATTTTGTGAGTAACCACAGATAAAAAAGCTGGAAGTGTTTAAGTACAGATAAAGCAACTGTCAAATTGTACAAAAAGAAAAAGTGTACTTTTCTTTTTACAGTTTTTAATTGTATAAACTTTATACTAATATAAATCTTATAAAGTAATGAGCCGTACTTTATCGTATACCCAAGTTATGTAACGATTTACTCAAGTTTTCTCCCTAAGTTTATTACGTAATTTTAAGATTATATTGTCAAATCTGAAACAACCTGAAGTTAAATCATAAACTTAAGTGCGTGAAGCTTTTGAAGCTTTAGCTTCTATAAAATTAACCTCTGTTGAACGATATTTACTTATTTTGATTTGGTTTTATACCAAATGAAATGCTTATTTGTGCTTCTATGAGGTTACATACAAAGGACACAAAGTTTGTTATGACATCTTTGCAATTGTACAAATACTTATTACGTCAATGTGAAAGATTGCCCCCAGACGCATGTAAACATTACAAATTTTCTATTAAACAGGTAAGAAAAACTACATTTTGCGAATGCTAGACCAAATATACCAATAAATATTGATATTACTTGTTAAGTTGTTTTTGATTTTTATAAGTTTTAATTCTGCGGCTTGAACAATATACAATTACTTGTTTCAGAGTTATAAGCAACATAAATCAGAAAGTGATCCCGAAAGAGTAAAAGAAATAATAGCAAAAAGCATTAAGGATGCCAAATGGATAGTGAATAAGGTACCTATCAGTCATATTTTATAGTAGTCTTATTGCTATAAATAGAAACAATAATTTGCTGGTAATATACTACCACAGAATCAACAAGAATGACTTATAAGTTTTAACCTGTTATGTAAATGTAACCTATGTTTTGAGCATTTAGACTCATCATAAATTTGGAGTAATTTGTGGAAGGAAGTTGGCTAGGGTAGGAGGTTCTGTAACTAGCAACTAAAGCAGAGTTATGAATGCTATATCTGCTGGTTGGATAGTTATTTTTATATACTGATATGTTTTAACTTGAACTCTTATTTTTTCAGTATACACAGAAATAATGGCAATCCTTAAAATAATGGATTCTTTTCGAATATTCCTAAAAATATTCATACAAGATAAGAGTATTTTATGAATTTATAATGTTTGGAGAGAAAATTGAAGATTATGAATTATTAGAGCACTTAGGTAAAGGAGGATTTGCACATGTATATAGGGCAAGATGTCGGAAAACCGGATTGTTTGTTGCTATCAAAATGATAGACAAGGCACTCATGGCGAGCGCTGGTATGATAGGTCGAGTCAGACAAGAGGTTACCATTCACTCTCGCTTAAAGCACCCTGCTATTCTAGAACTATATACATTTTTTGAAGACGCACATTATGTTTATTTAATATTAGAATTAGCACATAATGGAGAATTAGCTAAGCACTTTAAATTAGGAACCCATGGTCTTTCAGAAAAAGCAGCTGCAGATATTTTTAGACAAGTTCTAAGTGGAGTTATGTACCTACATACTCACAATATTATACACAGAGACTTGTCATTGAATAATTTATTATTGACTAAAGATTTGAATGTAAAAATTGCTGATTTTGGTTTAGCAACACAGTTAAATGGACCAGATGAAAAGCATGTCACAATGTGTGGCACACCAAATTATATATCTCCTGAGGTAGCTTCCAGAGAGTTTCATGGATTACCTGCTGATGTTTGGGGACTAGGGTGTATGTTATATACCTTGTTAGTAGGAAAACCACCATTCCATACTCAACATGTTAAAACCACACTTAATAAAGTTATTAATGCTGATTATAGAATACCTAGTGAGTTGTCTGTGCAGGCACAAGACTTGTTACAGAAACTTCTGTGTAAGGATCCAATTAAAAGAATAACACTAAAAGGAATTATGGAGCATCCTTTTCTCAATAATATATTTAATGGAATGAATTTAAACAAACAAGAGTTATCACGGGACTCGGGATTTTTAACAACAATGCATAGCACACAACATAGTGCAAAGGCTAGAGCTGAATCTAAAAATTCTGAATATTTAGGTGTCTATAAAGGTAATGAAGATTTTTTACCAAGGGACTATTTAGAGAGTAATCAACAATATGAAGTATTTTCTGGAAAACAAAATGAAGAATCTATATCTACTTTCAGTAATAAGTGCAATAATAAACATTGTTCTAATAGTAAAGGATCAGTTGAATTATATGATTGCAGAAATCTAATGGGAGAAAATAATATGTTAACTTCAGCAAAGAAAAGTAGTAGTACTTGTAACAATACTTCAAGCTTAGCTGAAAATCTCAAAAGATTAAATGTTAAGGGTCCTGGACAAACTAATTTACAAACTTATAATGTAGAAGAAAATAAAGAAAACATGGCAAAACAATGTGTTGTTAACAGTAACTCACTGAGTGTTCCACCACTTTGTGCCGAAAGATTACCGACAATTTCGCATCGTACTCGAAATGCTATATTAAAAATCGAACCCTCAGGGGTCAGTGTAGAGTTTATTAAAAAAAAGGGAAAAAATAGAGAAGAAAAAGTTGTCGAAATTTGCAAAATATCTAAAGATGGTATGAAGATAATAATTTACTCTGTAGATAAAGAAAGAGATGCAAATTGCTACATGGAACATGATCCCTCTCCTGACGAAGTGTTTTCATATCATAACTTGCCTCAAAAGCATTGGAAGAAATATCTGTATGCATCACGTTTTGTTGATCTGGTAAAGGCTAAAACGCCGAAAATCACACTCTACTCTTCACAAGCTAAATGTCAGCTCATGGAGAACGGAACTGATATTGATTTATTCTTTTACTCTGGTGAGAAAGCCACATTTACCTCTACTGAAGGTATGAAAGTCATTGACAAAAATCTAAAAACACATACTAATCTAGCAGCTGTTCCAGAGTTGAAATATCTCATTGATCATTTTGAGGAATGTTCCAATCGCATGAAAAGAATACAGTTAGCATTATCCAGTATACCAGATGAGTGCTTTCCATTAATTATTGGCAAAAGACCAGTTAATTTAACCCCAGCTACAAGTGTACCAGAAGCTGCAAGTAAAAACTTTACCACACCAGTATTTAATATTGGCTCATTTCACAGAACAAATAGCAGAACAACTGGTTTCAGTCAAACAAAAAGCATAGATTCCTCTTAACCTAAGCTTAAAATAATTATTTTAATTATTCTTGAGGAATTAACTTTAGAAAAGTAGAAATACATAAAGAACAATTCTCGTAAAAAGTACTGTTAACTATAGTTCATGATTCAATTCAAGAATCTTTTTAGTGTCTACCAAAATTTCCAAAACAATGAACCTCAATGTATGTAATTGTGTAAATGTAATTCACTACATTATCCATTATTCTAGTATGTTTTCACAATATGTCTTAATCTTTACGTGCACTTTGTTGACAAATTAAAAATAAAATTTAACTAAAAATGTTTTTAATTTTTCCTCGCTTCCCTGTCCTTAAATTCGCCAAATCAATGAACATAAACGTGAATGATACAGCTATTTTTGCACCTTTCGTTCGACCTGAGCAGAGCATCGCATCGTAGCGTGAATAAATGCTGTCCAGGTCCAACAGATGACAAGACAAGTGTGGCTAGCGAAATTGAAATGTTCTGTAACTCTTGAAAAAGTTTAGAATTTGTGTTAGTGTATAAGCTCATAGATGTTTTTATCCCTTTATATTTATTCGTTCTTTTTGTAACTAACATCTTCACATGATAGGTCATAGGTTGGAAATGGCAGATAATCTCCTGATAGCACATTTTTCAATTATTAATTCGGATACTTACCACTGCTACCAATTGCAACCGTTAGCGCCAAATGGCGGTAATCTAATAGGCACAAACACGACAGTTAATAGCCTATCATTTTTTTAAAAGTCTGTGGTGTCGGTGTCAAAGCATTTTTGTTATGACAACACTACAAGACTATTATGGTAAATAATTTTATTGTGTAGCAACTCTAAGAGGCATCCATCTTTTTTGTCACGATGCCTCCTAAGAAGCAGCCCGAGAAATCTGGTAAGTTGTTTGGTTCCTTTGAATATAAATGTATAAATTGTTAAAATATTAATAATTTTATTTTAAATATCTGTGCTCTGTTTAGAAAGTAAATAATTCATGTATGAAAATGTTTATTATGAAAAATTAAACATTGACAGTTTTTGGGCCACGCGGTATGGTCTTTCTTGTTTTAGTCTTTATTGTATTTATTGCATTCTTGAGTTAGTGTGTAAAGGCTTGGTGTGATACGTTTGTTGTATTGTATAAGTATCTTTATGAAAATGTTCTTTAAATATAGAAAGATGTACTCGTAGGATGTAACCTATAAAATGTCGATAATGATAACCGATGTTTTAAAAGTATTTTTATAGTTTAGGTAGCTGTACCTGAAGTTATGTCCTCTAAATTTATTTACTAAGACTAATCATACAACATTTATAAAGGAATTTCGTTTGTAAACAACATATTCTGTCTCATTTTAGCCTCCGGGTCCAAACCCGCTGAAAAGAAGCCTGCAACTGCTAAAACACCAGCAGCTGCTCCTAAGGCCGCCACCGCTGCGTCAACAAGCAGTGCCCCTAAACCGGCAACAGCTAAAACTCCTGCCCCTGCGCCTAAAGCTGCTGCTCCTAAGTCAGCGCCAGCAGCAGCAAAGCCTGCTGCAGCGAAACCTGCCGCGGCTCCTGCGGCCAAGCCAGCTGAGAAAAAATCTGCAGCAACACCTACAGCAAAGCCAGGTTCTGCCAAAGCTGCTGCTCTTAAGGCCAAGTCAAGTGCAAAGCCCTCAGTTAAGAAGGCCGCATCTGCTGCTAAGCCCGCAAAGCCTAAACCAGCCGCTGCTAAATTGAAAATTGCACCGAAACCTAAGAAGACCGGCATTAAGGGACAGAAGAAAGTTGTGAAGCCTGTGGTCAAGGCTCTTAAAGCTCAAAGAAAGGTATTATTTTTTCTCTTGTTTCTTAAAGACTATTTTTTTGAAGTTTATAAACCATTTGTTTCCTGTATCAATGCTAATTGTCCTTGATATAATTATTTTTAATTATTAAAGTTCCAAAATTTCAGGTAGTTAAGGGAGAACATGGCAAGCGCGTACGTAAAATCCGCACATCGGTGCACTTCCGTAGGCCTAAGACCTTTGAACCCCCGAGACATCCTAAATATCCTAGGAGGTCATTGCCAAGAAGAAACCGGTAAGTTTAAACTTGTATAATATATATTTTTACCTTACAATTACAAAGCATTAACCATTTTAATTATGCTCCCATGATTAGAAGGTAAAATGACAAAAAGTTTAAATATACACACCTGTAAGATGTGAATAAATCTTAAATTTTTGTCTATAATTAGATCTTGTAAGTACAAACATGTAACAACTAAGAAAATTAAAAACTTTACATCATAGTCTAAGTGAAAATATGTCCTACAAATGTTGAAAATAATATGCAATATTACAAATAGTAAAGTTTTATGTTATTTTAAGTATTTACCATTTCTATAGTGAATTATGCTAATTAAATAACTTAATAATATAGTTTGTTTGTTTTGTAATGTAATTTTAACAAATCTAATGAACCTTCCAGCATGGATGCTTACAACATCATAAAATTCCCATTGACATCTGAAGCAGCAATGAAGAAGATTGAGGACAACAACACATTGGTGTTTATTGTTCACACCAGCTCAAACAAGCACCACATCAAGGCGGCAGTGAAGAAACTGTACGATATTAATGTGGCTAAAGTGAACACGTTGATCAGGTTGGTTAAACTTCTTATTAACAAACTTTTAGCTAGTTGTGCAGTTCATTTATCATTTTGTTTCCATAATCAATTTTTAAGCATAAAGAATTGACAAAGCACATGTTGTATATTATTGGTAATTCTTATAAAATAGAAAATTTTCATGATGAAACATTTGTGGGAATCTCATTGATTTAGAATGAAATAAAGTTTACACACTACTGATGACTTTATGTCAATATTAAGATTTATTTTTATTATTTTCATAAACTATAGCAACAACTGTTAATTTCAGACCTGATGGCAAAAAGAAGGCGTACGTGCGACTCGCGAGAGACTACGACGCATTAGATGTTGCCAACAAGATTGGAATCATATAAGCATATGTACCATATTTTCTAAGAATACAAAAGCTACAAAAACACATTCTGTTTTATTTTCATTTATATATAAATAACTGGCTGTTCCCGTGCTGCTGCATGCACATTTCACGTATGATAGTTTTTACCAAATGATTCAACCCTAAATTAAATATAGCGGAAATAAAAAACGTGTCGTAAGTATAAGGCTTTTTATTTAAAGAGAATATAACAAAAACAACTGTGACTTCTGTGTGTTTACACTTTAATATAATACAGACTGGAAATCGAAATAATGAATATTTAAGATACTATTAACCAGGATAATCTTATGTTCACAATCCATGGAGGTAATAAATACAACAGGAGTGTGTTCTATCTGTACATCACAGAGTCCTTTGTAACATACTGAAATAGAGACCAATCTTCGGCCTCAAATTGGGTAACACGA
>DVQG01000321.1:0-15802 GCA_018231605.1 Papilio ambrax
GATTAACTAGAAGAAAAAAGTGTTTCAATAGCCCCACACCTCCAGAGCCCCGGACGGAGATAAGTAACCGTCCAACATTTATCTTGAAAATTGTGGATTCGTGATAATAATCCTGCTTCACCCGGTAGCCAGCGTACAAGTTATATTATATACCTAAACCATAAAATAATCTGAATTTCAGGGCCTTGAAACATCTAACAGTCACTCAAAATCCGAGACAGAAAAGAAAATGGAAAATTCTCATCCACATTTATATATTCTGTATACAATGCATAGACAATAATCTAAGAAAAAACATGACATTGTCATGATGACAGTGATTGACAATGACATTGTTATGATTGGTGATGGTGGTGAGATGAAAATTATACACGCCCACAAACGCACCTTAACGTTTATATTGAAGTCTTATGCACATTTTACCTACTTTTACAATAATCTCCGGTTTTGCCTACTTTTTTTATACACTTACTGACGAGAACTATTAATACTTGCAATATATATATACTTCATTACTTTGAAATCGTTATTTTTACAAAATAAAACAAAAAGTAAGAAGAAGTAAAGTAGTGTTAAGTGTAAATATACTCTATCAAAATGGTACTACCATATTTATTAAATTGTAATTTTGTAGGTTATACATGTAAGAAATATAAAAAAAAACAATACTTAATTTCAGCACGGCAGAGTAAAAGTACGAACAACGGAAGAGGAAAAGGCAAGATTAGAAAAGGAAAGGCAAGAAAAAGTTAAAGTTTTTAAAAAGTTAATGCTAAAAATACAAGATAAGGTAATTGTTACTTTGCTCTTTACTCTTTAACACTCTTTAACAGTGAACTTGCCAGCCAAGTTGGTGGAATTGGCTGTAAAATTTTATTATTTAGTAATAATGATAATTAATATCTATAAGTGTCTTAATATCATTTTATTTTCCAGAGGAAAGACAATGAACTTGACAAAGAGTTACTCGAGCTTACAGGCAAAGTTTTAATGTCTAACCCTGATATAAATACACTATGGAATATAAGGAGAGAAATATTTCTTTACATCAGGTAACATCATTTACAATTAATTAAAAAAAAACAAGAAGTAAAACTTACCATAGTAACTAAATTGTCTTCATTGTACAAAACATTATTTAAAAAAAAACAGCAATTACCATAGTTAAGTTTATTTCCGGAGTAGAATCACTAATGCAATAAAAGATATTTATTACTTAATTGATTTTATTATATTACAGTTATCATTTAATTGTTTTATGGATTTTCAGAAAAGATTATTCTGAGGAAGATTTGAAAAAAATGTATGATGATGAATTAAGTCTTACAGAGTATTGTTTGAAAAAAAATCCTAAATCATACTGTGCATGGCATCAACGGATGTGGGTGTTAACAACAAGATCAGACCCCGATTGGAAGAATGAACTTGATTTATGTAATACATATCTTAAACTTGATGAAAGAAATTGTAAGTATTATTAAAATCAATTTAACTTAGTTAACACATTCCATGCCACCAACATACATATATTAACATTAGCTGTTGCTCGCGACTTCGTCCGTATGAAATTAAAAAAATTAATAAAAAATGTAAATAGCCTGTGTTACTCACTGATGAAATAGCTTTTTAATGGTGAAAGAATTTTTGAAATTGGCCCGGTAGTTTTTGTGTTATTTCTATATATACAAAAGTATTAGTACATACAAATAGTAATTGGATGTGCTAAGTCTTTAGCTATACATAACATAGTTAAATTTTCTTTTACCTGTATATAATTTAAAAAGCATTTAATAATAAAAATTATTTATTTATTTATTTAAAATATTTTCATCTAGTCTATGAATGTAATTAATAAAGTATTATTTTAAACAGCTCAATTAACATGTTTTTCTAGTTCATACTTGGAATTATCGGCGCTTTGTTGTGGGCCAGTGTAAACCTCCATTGCAAGATGAGTTTGATTACACTACAGAGAAATTACTTGATAATTTTTCTAATTACTCTGCTTGGCATTACAGAAGTAAAATGCTGTTACAATTATATCCAGATATTGAAGGTATAAATGGTGCAAATACTTCATTAATGAAAAAAAAATAGTTGTCTTAAAATCAGGTTGCAAATGATAATTACATGTGATAACATCACAAGCTGAACACTGGCTGATTATGCCTCTCTTTCGCTTTTTCTGCGGTCTCACTTGCACACTCTGTTTAGGAATGTGACAATGAGTAATGCTTTATTGGACATGCCACCGGCTGTTTTCGATTTATAAGACTTCCCCACATCAATGTTAGATCTTAATTTAAGTTTTTTTTAAATATTTACAGGAGGACGTCCAATACAAGATACACATCATAAGCATGAATTGAAAATGGTGATAAATGCAGCATTCACAGACCCCGATGACACTAGTGCTTGGTTCTATCAGAAATGGTTATTAGGTATTACTAGGCTATTTGCTACCACTATCTTTGAGTTCATTAGAATCATTACAGAAAATGTAACTAAAATATTATCAAATATTTATAAAAATTACCAATATACTGCTAGTCTTAGTAATTTTAATGTGAAAGTTTAGATGGATGGATGTTTGTTAGAGTTTGTAGCCTAAACTCAATCTCTATGAAATAAGGCATAGATGTAGAAGACAGTCTGGAAGAACACATCGGCCACTTACCTTTTTTTATTATTCCATGCAGACGGAATAGCGGGCGAAAGCAAGTTAATGTATAAAAATATGTAAATCTACCTCAAAGGCTGGCAATGCTGTAGTTCCTTTGATATTGCAAATGTTAACGGGTGCTTAGATCACATGGTTTTCCTGCCTTGTTTCTTTTATAAACTGAAGAATCCATAATCAGTTTGTCAATAGACTTGTAAATTATCATTTTCAGGTGCTGTGAAAACTAGCATAAACCTAGTTGCGTGTACTGTGACTGAATCTAAAATAACTGTTGCATTTAGCAAACCTGTTCCACTGGACTATGTACAGTCGAGTACACAATTTTTTATTAATAATAATGTTTTAAATGGTGAATGGGTTTCTTGTTGTGGATACCAATATGACAGTTTATGGATTTTAAAACATAAAGTGGATTTAATAATTGATACAGATGTCAAGGTAAACATTATCGTAATTATATTATACTAGACAAATATTACTATATCATATATACTAATATTATAAAGGGGAAAATTTGTATTTTTGTTTGGATTGAGGTAACTCAAAACTACGGGCCAATTTCAAATCCTTTTACCGTTAAAAAGGTAATTTATCTGTGAACAACATAGGCTATTTTTATTTAATTTCACGCGAGCGAAGTCTCGAGTAATAACTAGTACCTACGTTATAAATCTATATCATACTTGTTTCGTAAACGCGAATGTTTGGATGGATGTTTCGATTTTAAAAATTCTTTCACCTATTGAGAGCTACTTTATCGCTGAGTAAGATAGGCTACGTTTTTTATGATTTTATTAATTTCACGCAGGAGAAGTCGCGAGCAACAGCTAGTATTAAATCGGAAGCAAATTTTTAAAACGACGCAAATACAATAATGCAATGTCATATTTATACAGATTTTACACTTTAGTCAATTTGATCACTGTACTAGCTTTCGACCGCGACTTTTTTCGCACGGAAAAAAACTTAATTTACCCTTGTGTTCTTCCAGACTATGTTCTACATCTATACCAAATGTTATCGTGATAGTTTTAGGCATTAAGGTTTTAAACTCTAATCCGCATCCATCTATTCATCCAACGAAACTCTTATTTTTTATTACATTAAGGGCCTATCCGACTACTGGCTGTTAGAGGCTCAGATAGCTTAAAAATGACGTTACTGTCAGATAAGGGACCAAAATCCTACATTTCCATCATATATATTACACGTTGGATTGTTATCAGATAATTTTAATTTGCTGGGACACGCTGAAGTAGGTAAAGTAAGGTAATATTTAATGTTTCTAAATATAGTTTTTAAAAAGTTTCTTTTTGAAGGAAAATTTTTTTTAAAATTCTTGATGCAATTAAAAAATAAAAACGTTTAACATTGTATAAAATTAACTTCGTGAAAATACAATCGAGGTGCGAAACGAATTAAGTTTTATGTAATTCACAAAACGCTGTATGAATTTTACCTTCGTAAAAAATATTATATTTGCAATTTTAAATGAGGTCAGAACGATTTCAGTCCGTTGGTTCACATTGGAACTTAAAAATGAACTACCTTGTGCGTTGTCATAAGTAAGGTTTTTGCTTTTTTATCTTTATCACAATCTTATTATTAGTTAATAATCTGTCATGAAATTTAGTTAATTGAATAAATTAACGAGAAAAGTTAAATTAAATTGTCTTTAATTTACAAATCGTGTCTTTTCTCTCAACGTTCTATAAATAGAATTTAAAAGGTTTATTTTTAGATCGAATTTAATAAACTAAAATTAATTTATCTGAGAATTTAGTAATGCAAATAATAATTGTATGTTGTTATAATATACAAAAATAGCTTTCGGTTTATTTGCATGATACACGTGAATAATAATAATAATAATAAAGATTCTTTATTGAATAATCATTGTTTACAGGATCAATATCACTTTGGCTCCTATGTTTAAGGAGCCAATGCCTTCCCTTTCAGGTACATTTAACAACAGAAAGAAGCCATATAAATTACAGAAAAAATTAAACTTACTATTCTAAGTCTAAGAATCTATTCATTCTGTAACGTAAAAAATTCGGTGTATAAAAGTTAGCTAATCTTAGCCATTATTGTAGAATATCTTGTTTATGGTATTTTATTTATAGGATTTATAAATAGGTGATTCACACTGAATAGTATGAAAGCAACTAGTCAACGTATCTTTACGTGTGAACATTTTAAAGGTAGTCTTGAAACTGGTTTCGATGGGACTTATTTCTCGCTAAGCTTCGATGCGCTTGTTCTCTGCGCCGTTTTAAATGTTTGCATTTTAATGCGATTCATTCGGAATGCTTTATTTCGATTTAAAATCAATAAAATACTATTAAATTATGGAAAAATAAACAATTTGTTTGTTTAGATAAAATTTTAAGTAGCAGTGAAAGCAAAATTAATGTATTCTGTTTTCATTATGTACTAATACGAGTAAAAAACATTTTTACTATAAACTTATCGAAATAAAGTGGTCAACAATGTACGCTACTACTGTAGGGGTAGTTGCGATGAGTCTAATTATTATTAAATAGTTATTAGGAAACCAACAAAGTTAAGTTATAATGGAATATTTAAATAATCAGACTGAGAAAGTTTTTCGAAATTCAGTTTTAATTTATAATGTGACGTGGGTTTACCTAAACACTGGCTATTGGAGGCCACGAATGTCTAAAGGGTAACTACATACAAGAGACAATTCCAAAGCTAAGTACATTATCTTTACTGGTTTACAAAGACATATGAACTCATTTCAGCATCTAGACGCATTTAATAAGGATTGTATAAAATGTTTGGTAATAACTCGGGTATTGACTGGAACTAAATTCAGAAGTCAATAAACTATCGGAATTGCTAACAGTTTGTCGTTTGAACTTTCGTGGCCGGCTGTCGCTGTACTCGTGTCGGCTGCATTTATTGTAATTTTAAATGCGCCTGTAGCTGTGTTGAATACTCGCGACAAGCTCTAACACAAATAGATTACTTTTTTATGGAATCACGTTATACACTACAGTTCGATCCATCCGTTGTAAATAGTATCATCTTTTAAGAGTTTAATCTCGATTTCTTTTCGTCGTATGGAACGTAGTTACAGTTTAAGACTTCGACTTCGGAGTTTGACTTTCAAGCCGATCACGAGATATACAGATTGGGTAAAGAAATAAATGGTTGGTTCGATTCTTGTAAGGTTTTAAGAAGAGATTATAATAAATTTGATTAATTGGTGTAATTATTTCTAATAGAATTAAATATTTAAAAGTACTTGAACGATTTTCTAAACACGATATCTGCCAGTAATTCAATTCATGAAGAGAATGGACTGTTCCAATGTAATCGCTTAATTCTTTAGATATTAATATTATCTCTGCTATACAGGTAGTTGCACCTTTCTAAAATGATTTAGGTACTCTAATACGAGTATATTATAGGGTAATGTTCGTACGTTCCGAGGAGATATAAAATGTTTATTGACCTCTCTCCTTTGTAAGATGAAGGGTGTAATTAAGTAGATAAGGATAAGCACGACATGAACACCTACTAAAGCTATAAATACGTGCAACCTTTTCACTAACTTAAGACTTAGGTTATAGCCCTTAGGGTATGATTAATAGGTTATATCTATAAAAAAATGAAATGATTAATCCGTTTGTATACTCGTGTTTTTTGTCCATTAACTACTTTATTTTTATCTTTAAATGCATTAAGAATTTTATAACCAAATAAAAAGTTATGTAAAATTTTAAGAACAATTTATGTATTTTGATATCATTTATTTTTAACGTTTATTCTCAAAAACCAATTAATTGTAATGGATTTGCTTCATACATATTTAAATACCTATTGTGACATACGAAATTAAAGGTTATTATATTTTTGTATAATTCGTCGAAAACTTTCTCGCGTCCGGGCCAGTAAAGTTCACGTTAAAATTACAAGTGGACACTTAAATTATAAGACGTTTAACTGAACGTAAGACATGCGTTGCTCGAGTGATTTGTGAGTTATTTAGACTTTTAGGTCAGTGCGTATGTAAATCGGAGGTATGTAGATATCGGCTTATTTGTAATTAAACGTCGGCCTACACCCAGGTAGCTTAATTAAACAAAAGTACGACAAGAGGTAACAGAAATTAAACTTCAAAACGGCGCCGTCATAAATAATGTGTATTTTATTGATAAGACCGCTGCACGGACACTTTCAGAAACATACGAAAAATGTTACTTTGTCGAGCATAAATAATTTTTTTATGATGCGAGGCGTAGGTAAAGGCTCAAGGATTTATATGCAATAAATATTTTACGACATGAATTAATATTCCGATCGTTTTGTGTGACGTTGTTTTTATGAGTTATCATTTTAGTGGCGCGGAGGTGGACTGAAGCTCGGCGCACGGCGCACGGCCACGGTGCTGCCCTCTGCCTACTGAGCGCTCATTATAAAACTCGAATCACCATAAAAATAAAAACTCTCTTTTAACAACGTTTATTTATTGAATATAACATTGAATTAATTTCCTTAAGTAGAGCTCGAATTGCTTTATTATTTAAATATAAATTATGATTATAAGTAGCGGCGTTCCTCACGCTCGTTTATGGTTAACGTAATTTTTTTTTATTAATGCCAAAATGTATTATGTTGGTACTATTAAAATACGTATTTTAATGTTAATATCTTATTAAATAATTATCATTATTTTTATCTAAAGACGAATAAAAAGCTAGATTTATAGAAATCTGAGTGGAAGCTAAGCTTTATTACGAAAGTGACGTTCTCGTCAGAAATATCATTAAGAAGATAATAAGATGATATAGGCACCCCATACCAATAAACTACTTTTGTATATTTATATTAAAACCGAAAATAATTTTGTTGATTTAATATAATTTATACCAGATGTGTTATAAGATTGAGATAAAGTCTTGATAAGTGATAGTTCCTAATTATTGTAATCGACAGATATGTGGTTAGTATACTGAGCCGAGAACCTATAAAAGAATCTGGACAATGTTGTATTATTATGTAATTAATGTATAGTGTATTTACTGATATTATGAAATTTAGGTAACTATAATGACTAAAATATTGTTTTACCGAGAATGCGTTCAAGGAAGTTTGTAAGAGAATTTGATTAAATCACCAGTAAGACGCCTACAAGTTTGCGAAGTTGGTCGTCAATTAGTGTGAAGTCGACGGTGGCTCGGATGCGCCGCTGGAAGACAACGGCTGAACTAATGCGAGGCGGATATGGGGCGGGGGAAGTGGCGCGGCGAGGTGGGGGGCGTCAACTGAAGACTTGTAATTACTACTTGCAAAATTAATGCACTGAAACTTGGATGAAATGAAACCAGAGCATGAAGTTAGCTGCAGAGCTGCCAAGTCCCTGCACTCGCTATCGCTGCCCGAGCTGCCGGCGAACTTGTGACTTACACGTGATGTCGTTTGATTTAAGTCGCAAGATGTCGCTCCGAGAATTACTCCCGCTCTAATATAGTGTTATAAACAACGCTACATAATGTTGTTTATAGTCGTTATACTCTGCTATCACATTCGTTTATCTTGTTAATATTTCACGTTTTTATTTCATCGTTTATCGTCGATTACAATGGCGCAGTCGTTGCGGTCGAAGCGAGTGTGACAATTAGATGGAACGTCATTAAAGTGTAGCGATGTGTCGCTATTTGTGTAACAATAAAGTAAAAACTGGCGACGCGCCAACACTTTCAATCGCAGTCGCAGCCACGCAGCAAGGTGCGCGGCGCGCTGAAATACCGATATCGACGCACCGTACGCTTAATCTTTAAATTAAATCACGATTTCTACTTTGCATGATATATCATAGAATGAAATGTTAGCGGTACCAAGAAGAATACATTTCAATAACATTAAGGACAATGAAATGCAACATACCTTTGTGGAGAATCCTCGGTCACAGACGGTGCACTTAAAGGGTCGCTCTTTGGTGTGGCTGCGGTAATGGATCTCGAGCGCGGAGTTGCAGGCGAATGTCTTGTAGCAGATGTTACACGTCGTGTTGCCGCGCACTGCATACAAATAAATCCACTGTTCAATGTCACTATTACTGTCCGACTCTCATGGAAGCGATGATTAGAGCATAATCTTGACAAGATGCATTTAATTGAGTACTTTCAGCGTGTTATCGAGCGCCCGGCGAGACGGTTATTGCTAGTTTGTATTATTAGGATGTATTAGGGAGGGACGGATGGTCGGTCGACCGGGGCGGACAACATCCCGCTATCGCATACCTGCGGGAGGGAACGCGAGGCCGAGCGGGCTGAAGGGCGATCCGCCGAGAGCTCCAAGCGCGGCGAGGGGCGTGGGGTGCGCAGGATGCGCGAGATGGTCATGCGGCGAGGCCGGCGGTGAGCGCGGCGCGGCCCGTGGCGAGCACAGCGACTGTGACAGCGACAGCGACAGCGATGACGGCGAGGCCGAGGGCGAGGGCGATGGCGGCGACGCGCGCGCACTGCGCCCACTCTCCGAACCTGTCGCCGATGGGAGGGAAGCCGTTGTTGTGATGGTTTTTACTTCGCATTCGGACGCCGAGGCGCAGACGGAGAGCGGCGAAGTTCGACGATCCTTCAGGTCTGAGTCGTCGTCGAACTCCCGAGCGACGGGTGCACGCGCGTCCCGGCCGCTCTCGTCATCGGTCCCGCGGGAGTCCGCCCGTCGGTCGCCGGGAGTGGATGGAGTGGGAAATAGGGGGGGTGGAAAAGGTCGGTACGGTGGAAATTCAGCAGTGTCAGAAGAATTACTAAATTGAGGAAAATAGTTGACATCAAAAGTGCGCGTCTGTTCGTAAGAAATGTTACTTCGCTCACTAGTATGAAGCCTAATATGATGATGTAATATTGTAGGGTCAGAAAACCTTTTGTGACAGACAGGGCACTGGTGCAACATTTGTGACGGAGGTTTTATGCGATGTACACCCATGTGCGTTTTTAAATTTCCTTTGGTTGTGAAAGCGCGACCGCAAAGCTTGCATCGGAACGGTCGCTCGCCGGTGTGCGTGCGATAGTGCATCTGTAGGGCACTTTTACATGAGAGGACTCTATGACACACTATACATTCGTTTGGATCGGACACCTTATTGTCTATTTTATCAACTAATTGTTGTAATTTTGAAGTTTCGGAAGTTTTAGTTATTTCTATCAAACTTTCCCAAGAGTTGTCGTTGCTTCCCGGTCGCGGAAGTAATGAATTGTAGAATATGGGATCGCGAGATAAATCGGGCTCGACAATGCCATGAGGTACATTGTGAAAAGGCGTAATGCACCCAGAGGAGACACTGCTAGGAGGGGAATGAGGGAACAAGGGAAACGAAGGAAATGTACGTAGTCCCGTAGCTATTGAAATTGGTCCAGATATCGGTGAATTCTTACTTGAGAGATTTTCCGGTTGATCTGGATCGGGCTTGACGTGCGGGCTTTCCCTGCCAATCTGGTCTTCGTTGCTGTATTTTGAGTCCATGCTGCAATCATCGTACGGGGACGTCGATGGGTATCGGTCTTGTTCAGCATCTTGACCGGCGTCAATGTCTTCGGGTTCTCGCTTTGGTGACACGCGATCGTTGTCATCATAACTCGACTCGCGCTGGCAGTCGTCATCTTGCGGTTCCGATTTGAACGTATCGGGCGCACGGGGCGGGCTCGACGCCGACGGTTTGCTGAGATCGGCCGGAACGTCTTGTTCTTCTCGCATCGCGAACAGCGGATGCGGGGGAAGAGGTTTGTCGCCAAGAGGACGCGGTGGCAGTAAATCATGGTGCGGTGGCCTATATAACGGCAAGCTTGGCGGAAAAGGCGCTGGCGCACCCGGAGGGAATTGAAGTGGATGGGGTGGCATTCCAGGAATTGGCCCCGGCGACAGCTGTGCTAATAGCGGAGGATGGTATTTATCCAAATGTTCCGGTATCGGATTAGGATTCATTTTCACATGCGGAAATTTCGCAGTATGTCTTTGGAAATGAACTTTTAAATTGCCTTTGGTTGTAAATCGAGATCCACAAACGTTACACTTAAATGGTCTTTCACCTGTATGCGATCGAATGTGGATTTGCAGCGCAGAGTCGCTACCGAAAACCTTCCCGCAGTACCGGCACCGATGTTTGAAGAAAGGTTCGTTTCGTCCTCCGGACTTTCCGTCGTACGGCGACATCTTTCCGGATTTACGAAAAGCAAGCTCGTCGGCGAGGTTGTTAGCCAGCAGACCTTGAGATGCGTTGTCAAGAACTTCTTGCGCTCGTTTTTGTAGCATTTCGAGAGTATTAGGCTCGTTCAAGGATGGCGGTGGATCATTATTCGTAATGATTGAAGACGCTAACGACGACGATATGGAGCTATAGGGCGGGTGAGTCATCATGGGCGGCGACGAGGTCGGGAGCTTAGGAACAGTGATGGGTTCCGGTCTAGGCGTGAGGTGACCGTGGGTTGACGGCAAGGTTTGGCTCATAGGTGGAGTGGGAACGGGGGAAGGCTCCCGCGGCGGACGCGGCGGCGACGGCGTCGGAGCCGGCGGTGCAGGCGCGGCGGGCTCGGGCTCGACCTCGTGGGGCGGTGGGCTCGGGCGCTGGTCATCTTTTCGTCGAGTTAGTGACAGTTGGTTCTGCAGTTGACGTATCAGTTGCAACTGGAACACTTGTTGGTGCTGTAGTGTAAACAACGTACTCTGCAGAACGGCAAGCTCATGCAGTGCCGCTTCATTGTCTGCGTTGTTCGCCATAGCGGTCGCGGCGAATTGAGCGACAGCTACCTTCGTATTCTGTAAGGCTTCGAGCGTCACGTGGCCGGCCACCGGGAAAGGCAGCCCCACGGGCGGGACGTCAGCCTCCGGCACTTCTGCTTCGCCGTCGTCGAGGCTGTTATTATTTTCAGCGTCTTGGCGATGCCTCCGCACTTGCTCTAATCGTTTGTTCGGACTGTCCATCTCCTCATCTCCCGAAACGACCATTTCTTCGGGATCGGAGTGCATTCTCTCTTCGCCCATTTGAATTGCCTTCTCATCGCAAAGTCTTTTATGATACAGAAATTCGTGAAGATTTTCAAATTGCTCCTGACATCGCGGGCACATGTGTGCTTCAGGTTGGTGTCTCGCCTCCACGGGTAAGACATTGTGTATCTCCTCTTCTGAACAGGAGCCGGAGCTTTCACCTAGAACAATACAATAATTTGTTAACGTTGAAAGAAGCGTGTTTATTTTATATGTAATTAATATTTGTGACTGGTTTAGCATGTATAGTGTTTATTTGTAGGTATTTGTTTCGTATCTGCCAGTTTAACGCAATAATATAACTGGATCTATCTTATACTGAGGACTTATTGCAATTATGTGTCATAGAAAATTTATACTACTAAGTTATAAACAGTGATGTATAGTAGCTTAAGCATATCAATATATGGTATGTAAAAACCACTGAGCTACGCTCAGAATACCGGTAACTGTCTAATTGATTTAAAACTCACTTTATTTCGTGTGATTAGAGCAAAGTAAATTGATTTGGTTTAGATATTACATGATTTTTAATATAATACACAGTTTATCATATTAAAAAAAAACGTTTTGAAAAACACGAATTACAAGTCTTTGAAAGTCGCTCATCGGTATTGTGGACATCATGGCTGTATGATTCACCATAAATATAACCATACTGCTTTCGGTAAAGGAATCTATTTTATGATTTGTTGCACGATATCGCATTTCACAAGCTTGCGCGTAATAAAGTTTCAATAATCATGATGTGTTAAACATCTGCGGCAGATAGTCTCGGTATATCTAAAAATGTTGAGGTATTATTAAGCTAAATTGCATTTGAAAGACTGATTAACTTTTTCATGGTTTTCTATGATTTTTTCATGGTCAAATTATAAATGATTACGATGGTCCAGAAAATAAATAATCAACACATTGAATAAATGTAAATAATGTTAGTTATTGCTACTCAACAACAGATGTCGCTAGTGGTTCAATTCCGAACTAAAAGAATCTTGAATGATTCATGTTTCTACATTTAAAACATACTTTTTATACAGAAATCTGAGATAACTATGACTTTGTATTACATTTAATTTTATAGTTGAAATAGTTATAGTTATAAAGAATAACAGTGAGCATGAAATTTTCAATAATAACAATGTGAGTTTTTCTCTTGAAAACGAACGTATTAAACAAAAGCGAGCAATCATTTCTTATGCTTATCAACTTGAATTTCAAATAAAATAAAATAAACCCTCATGCTTTTTTATCATTGTCGTGGTAGACAGAGACAGTAGACGCTATTGGCGTTTCTAGTGAGCTTATTAGGTCTGAGACGTGACAATGGATATGCTTGTCACAGTAAATTGAGCACAAACGTTAGTAAGTGATTTTTGTACGTGTTAAAAGACATTTTCTTATAAGAATTTTTTGTTATAAACATGAATAAGCATCCATGTCAACTTACGAACTACAAGATAAGAAAATAAGCTTTATAGTTACGAGACAATTTAAACTACTTAAATTTAATTGGATGAATGGATTTCAAAACTGCATTTACTGGACTAATAATTAAATTAAAAAAGGGTACTTGTAGCGTTTTATTTTGTAGTCATAATTAGTCTGCATCCACATTTATTCAATAGAAAGTTCAATCTAATGAAATATACATGAAATTAAACAATAGCTACTTAGTAAATGTTTTATTTGATTTTTATATTAAAAATTAAATCATTTGGCAAAAGTCACATTCACGATTTGAATTAAAAAATGTATGTCTATGTGATTTTATTAAAAAAAATCAAGAAGTTAAATAACTTAACAAACTCAACAATAAAAATGACTACATTTTGTTAGAAAAAATGTAACAGACCTAAACGAATTTTAAAGAAAATAAAATCATGTTTAAACATCTAACTTTATAAACGGTAAACGATTAATAAATTAGGTATCTAATTATAGCGGCGATGTAAATAGCTGTTACAGCTTTAGTTATTTCTGGAGTATATTTTGGTACGATGAGAAAGATTTGCTGAACATTTGAGATATAAGATCGTAATTGTTCTTTGAAATGGTTATATTTACGTCGTGGAAATATATTTTATAATAAACTCTTATATTCATCGTTGTCGTTTAATATTTGATCATTACCAAAGGATGCATCGTGAGATATAAAATAGAGATGAAAGTTACCTTGACTAAAGCCATATTAATAACTAGCTGTTCCCGTGCTGCTTCATCCGCATGAAGTTATAATTTATTTTATTGTTTACATTTGTCAAATGTCAAAATTACCGTTGCCATAATAACCTTGCTTTCTTAATGTTGGCAGCTTGTAGTTTATGGTCCCTTTCCCACATCAAGGTTTTTTCCAATTTTTTTCACCCCTAAGTTTAATAGCATGAAAATATGTGTATAGCCTAAAGCGGGACGTGAATGTAGGGGGTTTTTATTAAAAAAAAAGAGTTAGTCAAAAGCATGCTGTAATTGCTGTACGCCACGAAGTAGTGTGTGTATACGTTTTTCTATATTAGTAATGTTATATGATTACGTTGAGACCTAAACGACTGGACCTAATTCAAGTAATAATGTGTTATTTGATTCGTAAACATTTTCTGAGTGTATAGGCATAAACGCGGTATAATATTAAACTAGGAATGAACTGTATTTTTACTAATTTTGTACTAATATTTGCTTATACTCAGTTTATTCCTAAGTTTACCTTTATACCTCGTTTATTTGTAAGGCTGATAGTGTTTTTAATCATTAAATGGGCACTGTTGTATAATCATTCAACAAATACATAACTTTGGATGCTAGATTTCTTTATTATTTTTCCTTTAATATAATGCGTACAGTGCATTAAGTATGATTTTTTCGAAAAGTTTGGAAAAAAAGACAAAAGATTTGCCCGAAATATTTTAAAAGTTTTCACTCATTGATTTTTTCATTGAAGAGAAGTTTGATAATCATTAGATTTATACTGAATCAAGAGTTATTAATAAATCTCTAGTCTCTGAAGGTCTTTATATGAAATGTGACGGCATCGCATAACTTAGTAAGTCAAATTGAGGAGAAATTGGTATTTGATGTGACAACTCAATGATAAAGTTGCGCCAACTTTGAAGTTTTGACTAAGTTAAAGTTATTTGATCGGTACAATTTAGGTGTAATAAATTAGAACAAGCTGACATTCTCAGTCTTTTATGGTCACAAAAAGGCTAGTTAAGTAACCAAGTAAATCAATGTTTAGTTTTTGTATTATTTTAGACATTCTCAATAGTGTTTAAATTTTCAACCTATACTAATGTTATGAAGAGAAATGATTTGTCTTTTGTATGTAATTAACTATTAAACCGAATTAAAAACTTCCTTTACCTTTAGAAAGCTACATTATCACTGAGTAACATAGGCTATATTTACTTCTAGAATATTTTTAATGCTGTGGAAAAAAAGCTAGGAGTTACTAAAATGTTATTCATATTTTTATTGTACTGTAGACACTTGATAATTACAGTTTATTTGTTGATTAAAATAAAACATATTTTTAAATACAGATTTGTATTCGCCTTATACGTATCGTGTTTAATTTTTTTATATTACTTATTCGTGTCTCTCCGAACATGGAGGTCACGTATTTACGCAAAGTGTCTCCCGAGTGCTGTCACAGTAATTGATATTGTCATTGAAAAGGGACTAAATGTACTGAAAATTAACAAACAAAAATACAACCAGTAAACTACAATAAACACTAGCACGAAATGGAATTTCTTTTACTAGCAATTATATCCATATTAACTTTTAGTTGTCCAAGTTACTGGAGAATAACTTCATCATCTTCGCTATCTTATCCTACTCCCGGTAGGCACACCGGCTTTTCTAGATAACTCTATCGCCCGTCATCTCAGTCACCATTTCTAGAAGCGCCAATAGCCTAATGATTTGGCGTACGGACTACCGATCGAGGTCGAGGGTTCGAATCCCGCCATTCGGTTGTTATCGTGAACCATATCCTTTTTTTTTTCTCGCTGGGAAAATGCTTTTACGCATCCCCCCCGTTGCCAGGGGGGTATGTGGGACTCGCCGGCCAAAAAGAACAGACGTGGCCGGAATACCCAC
>DVQG01000322.1:0-15768 GCA_018231605.1 Papilio ambrax
AAACATACAGACGAATTGAGTACCTCCTTCTTTTGGGAAGTCGGTCAAAAAACAGAAATCATAACTTTCTTTTCCTTATTTCAGATAATTTTTGTGTCTAGAATATTTTTTTTTAACAGAGAGCTATTGAAAAACCATAATAATAAATTTACTATCTAGAAATTTCAAAAAGATCGGTAAGGGACATGGCAACATTTTTATCAACAATTGATAGTTCTTTAACTTAAATTACCACTTTACTTGTAATGTCATTCAGTCATTCGTTCTTATCCTATATTCAATAAGCTCTCAACTCTAGTTCACACTTCGACGTATATGTCTAATACATTTTCATTTGCATACATCCGTGATGTAAAACTTCCTGTTTCCCTGTTTTGTAACTTTGAACTCTATTACTTAGGTGTTAAGACGTTAATTACATCGTATAACTAATAATCTTCGACTCCAGTCTACACTCAACTAAAACGTTTTTTATTTACGTATTTAGTGTATAATTAACACAATTGTATTGTATTAGATAATGGACACGGGACTGCAATCGGCTTTTAACTGGTTTGAAGAAAACAGGTTAAAACATCGAACTGTATACTCGAAAATAGTATTTCAGTTATCATTGATATACCAATGTTAACTTGTTACTTTTAAGCAAAAAGTTAGGTAATTCTATATTTTACAATTTTTTTTAAAACATTTTTTATTCTATCAACTCTAATATGTTTGAAGTTCTTAACAAAATATGTTCCTTGCATATTAATGTTAGTTATTGGATTGGATACTCCTTTATCCTTCGTATTCGTACCCATAAGAAATGGATACGGAATACTTATTGGTGCGCGTGAACGTTCTGCACGAGGTACATCGGCGCAAGCGCACGTGGTGGCCACGTATTTTCGGCGCAAACTACCTCACGACCTCATGACTCACCCACGCAGATTCGCGAATAATCAATGACCGTAAGCTGCACTCGCTGATCCATCGGTAAGGTATTCTATTTGTTTTTAAATCGATTATTGAATAACGGTCCGCGTTCGTGTAAACATTTTCACATTTTTGCTTACGTTTCGAACGTATTGTTACTCTATCCGCATACGAGAACAATTTGTTTATCCATGCGCTCACGTGGTTTCATTCATCAATTTCCAACGGTTTTTTAAACTTTAAAACAAAACTTAAAAATTAAAAGATGATTACAGACATGTGTGGCAAAATTTTAGCTGTTATTAGTCAAAACATTAGAGCTAGCGGTTACCCTTTGGAGATATATTTAACGATTATTACAATTCTATTAACACTGCGACATGAAGCTAGAAACGAATTTTTCGGTGAATTCATTCAATTTTGTTTTATAGGCGATATTCAAAATTAAATACACTATACGTGGTGTAAACGATGTATTGGCTCGTGTGCGCAGATGTACGGACACGTCGGAGGAATGGGAGCATGGTGAGGCGAAAAGGCGGCGCGCAGACGACCACCCGGTTAAGGTAGAGTGCGACGACGCTATAGACGCGTACACGTTCGCGCCCGCTCTAGCGCCCGCGCACGCGCCCGCTCCGCTCGACACGCCGTCCGCACCGCTGCCCACTCCCGTGTACGTTGCACCACCTTTTTTTAACAGACTCCAAAAGGAGTCTTAATTATTCTTTATTCTTATTTGTACCACAAATCATTGTTCTTAGTAAACCAGTTATGATATTTTATAATGGAGAGTTGTGGAAGGTTTGTGCTAATTTTAGAACGGCAATCTATGTGTTAGTATCCTGCAAGTAAGAGTGCTTGTGAAAATATACTTTTTAGGTGAAATTATAATAAAAAGCTTGTGACCAAGTAGTAGCGGGCAAATATTACCGGTTTAAATTAATATGGCCTTCCAAGTAACTTTCAAACCCGCTGCATTATAACCGCTGTAGGTACAAGTATTGTGGAAACTGCAATAACATTACTAATTGGTGATTTACGTGGGAACTGAAACTAAAAATTAACCTTACGTAACATAACAACCGCTTCCTATTGTAGATTTTATGGTACAGTTTGTTAATTTATTTAAACACCAAAGTCGTCCAGGACACGTAGACACGTAGGGCGTGTATATAACCCGTTACATGTTAACAAAATTGGAGGTCCACAACAATTTTAACTGGTTTCTCGAGTTCGTTTGTTTGTGAACAACCAAAATTATATTATCTAAGTTTTGCTCAGCAACCCCTCCCCCCTTCCGACACTGTAGATGTTAAAATAGGCACGTTCCACACGCCCGGCCACGTCACAGCGATACGTAACGTGTGTTGCAGGCCTTATCGCATCGTCAGCTAGACACGTACTTTATAAAAATGCATAACAAAGCCACTCCCCTTATTTATAACATAAGAGAGATTTCAAGGTTTTTGTAGTCCAACGTAATGTCATAATTTAGGCTACAGATTTGTCTTTGATTTGCAAGATAAAAATCCATACTAATTGTATTTATACTCATTGTATGGAGTTGAAAATCGTAATAGGTTTATTATCCATCGATCGAAATTAGAATGGGAACGAATTTTCTGGAGGCTTTTTATAAAAATATACCCTCAACTAAATACCATTGTAACATTTTCCTCATTAGTATTTACTCGATATTTCTACAAAACAAACGTGTTTGTACAACGCCCTTTATTCATTTTTACATAAATACAGTGAAAAGTGATACAATGTAGTGAAAGGAAATCTGACCATGCGTTAAGTATTTAATTCCTTTAAAGGTACGTAAAACCTCTAAAAAACATTATGTAACTGAAAATGTGTGTTGTTAAACCATTTATGTATTATTTAATTCTTTCAAAGATATATATATATGCCTCCCATATTGTACTGTAGACAAAATTTAATAAACTACTCTTGTTCTCCAGTACCATTTTTAGGACGCAGTATATCTAAGTTTCTACACTTTTACATTGAAAGCCAAGCTAACCTATCGCGCAAAAGTTTGATCTTTAATCCTTAACCCGGTCCGTTATTTAACTTTCTCGCATATAGAGGGTTCGAGAGAATTTGTTCTCTTAAGAGCGATTCGCAAATGGCATCACCTAGTGGTAAAAGGTTGACCGCTTCATTTTTCCTTTCCATCTCTAGCTCGGATCTTAAAAGACTTATGACTTGAGAATGGATTAATTCGTCTAATCACAGATTTTTGTTATTTCAAGCGGTAAGTCTATTTTAATGGTGTTTCGATTCTATTGTAAGGTACCAAACTGGGGGTAATCTTATATTTAATAAATCAGTCCGTTGCCTACCGAGTTGTTTGATTGACGTTTCACTGGCGACGAGCGCGGATAGATATCGTTTTTTTTAGTTTTCTCTCGGTGTTTTGTTTTTTGTTTTGTGTAATTACAATGCCGATCGGTAAAATAGAACCGTTTACGTTAAGTTCAAAACAGTGGCCGGCTTATATACGTCGCGTAAATCAATACATTTTGCTAAACGAAATACGCGATGACTTGAAGGTACCTACTTTAATAACGGTCGTGGGTGAAGAAACGTATGCTTTAATGTGTGACCTGTGTGCACCGTCGTTTCCGGAAGATAAGACGTACGAGCAACTAGTACAGCTTGTGACAGAGCACTTGGAACCGCAGCGGTCCGAGATCGCCGAGCGGCACGTCTTTCGGCTGCGGCGCCAGCGACCGGGCGAGTCTCTCACAGATTACTTACAAGCATTGAAACATCTGGCGGCCACATGCAACTTCGGCAAGTGCAGTAGGTGCGCGACCATCGAAGAGAACCTGCGGGACCAGTTCGTGTCGGGTCTGGCGAGTGACGCGATGCGGGCGAGAATATTCGCTGAAAAGAAAATTCAATACAAGGAGGCAGTGGAGCTTGCGCTAGCTTTGGAAGCGGCAGAGCGGCATGCCGAGGTTAGCGGCAACAGGGGAGCCTCGGGGACGGACTCATCTTTGGCGGCGGGCGACGGCGGCTCGGCCGAAGGGCTGCATTACGCGCGGGGCGGCCCGGGAGGGGCGCGCGGGGCGCGGGGAGCACACTCACTACGGCTAGCCCGGGCGGGGAGCGCAGCGGGGGGCGCGGTGAGCGGTGCGTCTAGCGGAATGGCAGCGGGGCCGAGCGAAGCGTCAACGTGGACGAGCGGAGCGGCAGCCGGGCTGAGCGCCCGCGTGTGTTGGCGTTGCGGGAAGGCGCACGCGGCGGCTTGGTGTCGATATAAAACGTTTAATTGTGATAAGTGTGGCCAACGGGGCCACCTTAAAGTGATGTGCAAAGTGCGTGGCAGTGTAGGGCTGCAGAACTATGTGAGTGAGGAGTCGGACGACGGCCTGTACGAGATCGATGATGACGAGGGTTTGTACGAGGTAGCAGCGAAAGGTACCAAACCATACTTTATTAATGTGTTGATCGAAAACAAGATGTTAAAATGTGAAATAGACACCGGTAGTCGTATCTCGGCGATCCCGGACGAATGTTATCACAGCATGTTTTCACATAAAAAAATTTATAAAGATAACATTAGTCTGCGTTCGTATTCAGGTTCACGGATTGAATCACTCGGGTACATTAAGGTGAATGTGAAATTAGGTAATAAACATTGTAATTCATTACATTTATATGTAATAAAATGCGGCGCACGGCCTTTATTAGGTCGAGAATGGATGCAAGCTTTAAATGTAAAACAAATTACACTCAATGCCATCCGAGATGACGAATTCGTGGATAGTTTATGTAAAGAATTTCCGGAAGTATTTAGTGATAAGTTAGGCACCTGCAAGCGGACCATTCGATTGCAGCTCGTTGATAAAGAACCGGTTTATGTGCGCGCGCGGCCCTTACCGCTCGCGCTGCGGGGGCGGGTCGAGCGGGAGCTCGCGCGGCTTGAGGCGGACGGCGCCATTTATCGCGTCGAGTATTCGGATTACGGCACCCCGATAGTTCCGGTTGTGAAAGGTAACGGGGACATAAGGATTTGTGGGGATTATAAAACTACAATTAATCCGAAATTAAAAAGAGATTTTTATCCGTTACCTAGAATAGATGAATTGTTTGCGAGTCTTAGAGGGGGGGAAAAATTTACAAAAATAGATTTAAGGCACGCGTATGAGCAGTGCCTTCTCGCCGAGGATTCGCAACCGTGCACGGCCATCACCACACATATGGGGACGTTCGCGTATAGGCGCACCCCTTATGGTCTGTCTTGTATACCCGAGAAATTTCAGAAATTAATGGAGGAAACATTGCGCGGGGTGCCGGGTTGCGTTGTGTTTTTAGATGACATTTGCGTGACGGGGTCTACACAAGGCGATCATATTAAAAATGTAAGAGCTGTACTCGAACGGTTGCGCGGCATGGGACTTACCGTAAAATTAGACAAATGTAAGTTCTTACAAGATAGTGTAAATTATTTGGGATTCATTATTAACAAAGACGGGCTGCGACCCGATCCGGAAAAATTGGAAGCCATTTCTAGCGCACCCACCCCAGATAATGTAAGTCAACTAAAAAGTTTCTTGGGATTATTAAATTATTATGGGCGATTCATTTCTAATTTAAGCACAATTCTTCATCCCTTACATAACCTGCTCAAGAAGGGGGTTAGCTGGAAATGGGATTCCGAATGCAAAAAAGCTTTTACCGAGGCGAAGCGATCACTCCTTAGTGATAGGGTACTGGCGCATTACGAAGAGGGGCGCGAACTTGTGGTGTCGGTGGACAGCAGCGCTTACGGGCTAGGCGCCGTTCTCTCGCATCGTTACGCAGACGGTAGCGAGCGGCCAGTCAGCTGTGCCTCGCGTACGCTCAGTGCGGCCGAACGCAACTACAGCCAGCTTGATAAGGAGGCGTTGGCTATCTTATTCGGCGTTACTAAACACCATCAGTACTTATTTGGGAGACATTTCACGTTGCGCACCGATCACCAACCGCTTACGTACATATTCGGGGGCAAGGGAAGTATACCTCAAACGGCCGCGAGTCGGCTTCAGCGTTGGGCGGCACGTTTGGCCGCATATGATTTTAAAATAGAATTCGTGAGATCGGCGGACAATGGTCCAGCCGATGCTTTATCTCGCCTACCTTTGGCTAGGGAGGGTCGCTCCGGTGACTCGATTGATTATTTACATTTAGTGGAAGATTCGGTGCCTGTATGTTATAAGGACGTGGCTAGAGAAACAGAACGGGACAGTTTGTTATGTAAAATTAAGCGTTTTGTTATGTTCGGCTGGCCGGCGGCTCCGAGCTGCGATGAGGAAAAGCCATTTTTCGCTAGGAAGCAGGATTTCGCAATTGAACAGGATTGTTTAATTTATAAATATCGAATAGTAATTCCTAATGTTTTACAAAGAAAAGTTTTGGAAGAAATTCACGATGGTCACCTAGGTATGAATAAAATGAAAGGTTTATCCCGAAATTATGTATACTGGGCCACCATGGATAGGGATATAGAGGAGATGTGCAGGGCGTGCGCGGCGTGTCGCACGGTGCGGGACGCGCCGCCGCGCGCGCCGCTGCATCCCTGGGAGTTCCCGCTGCACCCGTGGCTACGCATCCACGCCGACTTCGCCGATTGCGGAGGCAAACGGTATTTAATTATTATAGATGCACACTCTAAATGGATTGAGGCAATACCGATGCGTAACACGAGTGCAGAAAATACTATACAAGTTTTTAGAAACATATTCGCACGTTTCGGACTCCCGTCGCAGCTCGTGACGGATAATGGGCCACCATTTTTCTCGCTAGACTTTAAAGTATTTTGTGAAAACAACTGTATAAAACACACCACCTCGGCCCCTTATCGACCTCAGGCAAACGGCGCCGCGGAGAACGCGGTTAAAACGATTAAAAAGACAATTAAAAAAGCCCTACATGAGGGCAAGGATGTAAACACTGCATTGACCAAATTTTTGTTTAAATACCGCAACTGTGAACATGCAACTACGGGCGTGTCGCCAGCAGTAGCGCTGCTGGGGCGCCGGCTCCGGAGCCGTCTAGATGCGCTGCGGCCGGACGCCGCGGCGGTCGTGCGCAATAAACAAGAAAAGCAGATGGCCCGCGTTGCGGGACAACAAAGGGAGTTTAATGTGGGGGAAGTGGTGCTCGCGCGCGATTACACATCCAAGGGAAACAAATGGGCGGAGGCCACGGTGGTCAAAAGAACCGGGCCGGTCTCTTATAAAGTGGACATTGGAAATGGTGTCGAGTGGCGGAGACACGCGGATCAAGTAGTTCCAGCCAAAGGCCGGTTCTCGCTTTCCCGCACTAGCACCGCGACTGTCGGTAACGGATCGGACCAACAGGTCGAATTGTCCGAGGTCGATAGGGCGCAGGGGGAGGAGACGTCCAGCGGTGGCGAGTCCGCTGACGGGTCGCCCCACGTAACGGCTGACTTATCGCCGAGGGGGCCGGGCTCTTCGCCACCGCAGATGTCAGCTCGCGCAATGCGGGCTTTTAAACGAGCTAAATTGAACTCGTGAGCTTTATGTACGATTTTTAGTATTATTTAGTTAGTTTTAGTTAGATTTTCTTTTGTTAATTTTATCAGTTTAAGGAATGTACGCTAAGCTTAGTGGGGAGGGATGTAAGGTACCAAACTGGGGGTAATCTTATATTTAATAAATCAGTCCGTTGCCTACCGAGTTGTTTGATTGACGTTTCAAAAATATTATTGGATATGAGGTTCAATAAAGAAATGGCTGGATTCGAACCCTCGAACACGTGATCGGAAATCCGTACCTCTAACGATTGGGTTATTGGCGCGTCAATATTAACTTCTAACTCATATTAAGATACATGACTTCCAAAAACATTTGGCACAGTTCTATAAATGTTAGTTCCGCATCGCATTAATTCTCAACTCTGACGTATATTCCAAATGCTATTTATGATTTATACTAGCTTTCGCCCGCGACTGCGTACGCGTGGAATTAAAAAAACAAAAGTGAGTAGCCTATGTGTTCTTCCAGACTATCTTCTACGTCTTTGAAAAATTTCATCGAGATCCGTTCAGCCGTTTAGGCTACAACTTTAAATAAACATCCATGGATCTAAACTTTCGCATTTATACGAAAAATATTAGTAAGGTATTAGGTTACAACCTTTAGGGCCTGTCCCACAATTCTTGTAAATTGACAGATAGCAATCTAACGTACAAATGTGATGGAAGTGTCGGATAATGGTACTCTATTTGACATTGACGTCACTTTTAAGATCTCGGAGCCTCTATCAGCCAGTGATGGAGGTCCTAAATATACTATTACTTAAAAAGATTATGTCCCTTTAATGTGACGTCATGTAAAGATAATGTCGACACCGGATAGGATATTATGTTATAAAATTCCCCTCACCTAATCTATCCGCATGAACTAGTACACAGAATGATTAACTCCCTTATCAAATATTTAAAAAAAAAACCATTGCTATGTAATGGATACATTTATAACTAACTAGAGACATGTTTCGGCCTCGCTGAATGGAAGGAGTCTATCCTTTTTTTTAGATTTAGGACCTATCCCACCACTGGCTGATACAGGCTCAGATAGGTTAAAAATGACGTCACTGTCAGACATGGTAACAAAATCCGATATTTCCATCACATATTTTACACGTTGGATTGTTATTAGACAATTATTGTAATCTTGATGATTTTTCTTTTCCAGGCTTAGTCGCAGATTGCCACACAATTCTGTATACAGATTTACAAATAAGAAGAGAAACGAATATAAGCCTTATCGACTGCTATTCCGGTATTACTATAGACTATAATCGAATACCAGCGTCGTACAAATGTATGTCCTTAGATAATTCTGAACCTATAACTTTAAATTTGACTATAAAAAATACTTCAACGAGAAACTCCGAAATTCTCTTCAGAGTACAATCTTTATCATTACCGACTGAGGACAATTATCTAATATCCTGCGCGTTTGATCCAAGATTAAACAATGAACAGACAATTACCTTTAACCCGTTTCCTAATTCGTGGCATTACGTGCAGCTCGAAATTATCTCGGGCAATGCAACCAAATACGCAGACTGCGAATCATATTATCTCCGTTCAGATCTAGATGAGAACACCAATCAAACGACATTAGACCTTATGCGCGATGATAAAGGTAGATTTTTCACTTTCGACTACGGTCTACCCACTACCGACCTTCATGACCCCACCAGTCTAGTCAATCTAACTTCGGGCGATGTAAAAAGTTTGAAGTTTAAAGTAAATCAGTTTTTGGACATCGGTGGCAACTTCGCGATAGAAGCAAGCCTGTTTATGAATTATAAATATTATATGGGATATAAAAGGGAGTTGACTAAAAGTGGTTTACTTGAATTTACTGAGAAGAACCAGTTTTTTAAGGTCGTTATATGCATGGATATAGGTCACGCTAGCGTGCCATTGGAGACTGGTCATTGCAGATTTAATGACCATGTTAAACCAGCTCTGTTCATACTGAATAGCACCGATTCGGAATCAATTTACGACAAAGTGATCATACCTTACCCGGACAGTGGTACTTGGTATATAACCTTCAGATTGTTCTGCGATGAAGTCGTCTGTCCTTGTCGCACATCAGACAACGGGACCAAATATTACATTGATCCTAATACGACAGACAGGGACGAAGATATCGCGATTTCAGTGAACAATACAAGACAGGGAGAGAGCGTTTGCAATACCACTGTTGTTTTGTCCTTATCTTCTACCTCATGTCTGAGCGGGAGATGCAGTAACCATGGTAACTGCGGCTTGAATACCTTCGGTGGTTTGGTAATGTCCTTCTGTTCCTGTTCAGCTGGATATGGAAGTAAGTTTTTAAATTTTAATCTTTGAAAAATTTGCATTTACCTGCATCTACTTGCATATCCTTTATCTGATTTTATCTCTTCCAGGTTGGGACTGTTCTGACGATTCTAGAATGGACAGTCGTGTCTACATGTTAATCTCTGTTCTGCTACTCACGTTGAGCAATCTTCTCTTCTTCTTCTCCATGTATGTTGCCATCATCCGCTATTATTATTCTGAAGCTATGATGTACACCTTTACTATGGTCTTCTCGACGTTCTACCACGCATGTGATGCTCCAGCTCAAGTCGCGTACTGCATCATTAGAGGTAGTATACTACAATTTGGAGATTTCTATTGCGGTCTTATGTCTTTCTGGGTGACTTTACTAGCGATGAGCATTGTGAACGAAAGGCTTAGGTCTTCTCTTCAATTGACAGGTGCGATAGTGATAGCGCTATTGACTACATGGAATATGCATTCGTTTGTCTCTTTCTTACTGCCAGTCGCGATCGGTATCACAATACTTCTGATATCCTGGTACTTGGATTACAGAAGAACGCGCAGTCTAAGATATCCTCGTTCTTATTACACTACGTATTTACCTTTTGGTGTATTTTTTGTATCCGTAGGTCTGATATGTTACGCGTTTTTACAAACTGAACAAAATTACAAAATTGTACATTCCTTTTGGCATATGATAATCGCTGTCAGTGTTGTTTTTCTGTTACCGGATGTGAAACGGAACGGCGTCAATCCGTTCTTGCCAGGTTCGGATTATTTTAAGTCGCCATTTTGGAATGTTTTTCAAAGATCGCAAAATCCTATTGCAGCTGATTGAGTAAAGTAAAGTAAATTGGCAAATAACATAGTAGTAGTGTTGCCGAATTATAACTTAATTATTTAATTGACGTTTACTACGAGCAACAGAATGATCACTGTCAACCTGTCAATTCTATGTCGAATTCTTTTATTATATACTGTTGCCGTTTTATTGAATTTTCCAAAGATTAATCATGTATTAACTGTGATTTGTTAATGTTAGAATGTCCTTATCGGCGTGGTAAATTGAACGCTCTGTGAAAGTAATAGAATCGTATTTCGTATAATCGTTACTTTAAACGGTGGAATTTTTCAATTAATTTAGTTGATAAGTAACAATTATGAAACTAGTCATTTAGACGAACAAGTACAGAATATTTTGCTTTACTATTACATATACACGTATTAGTAGTTCGATTTTGTAAACTTTTGAGGTTATGATACGTGATGACGTCACGGTGTTCTTGTCCGGTATACAAAACAGTTTGCATTTTTTTTTAATTTGACTAAACTAACCAATATATTAAATCTTTGTTACTCATTGTGTGAATTGTTGAAGTGTTTGATGTGAGAAGAAATTATTCCAGCATTTTGAGTATTTCCACAGCTACAAATCGGTTCAAATACACCAAAGTACATAAATAATTGTTGTGAAATGTTTTATCTGTACTGTATATAATCTGTGGTTAGTATTTCTCATGTTGAGCCTCCATTCTTGTTGTCTAATTAAAATATTTATTAACAATAAGACAAATTACGTGTTCACAATAGTTTAATATTTTTGTTTTCCTTAAAAAATTATCTAATTTAAATACTAGTACGAAAGTCCGAACAACAGACATTTCGGTTACTTTGTTTTGTTTCATATTACAAAAAAGTCCCTAGTATATAAATATATATATATATGGATAAAGAAAATTGTAAAAAAACACAAAAAATGTACAGCTATTTTAACATATGTACAAAAGGACAATACACATAAAATATATTTCTTACGAGTGTTGCAAGACTAGAAAATAATAAACCATAGACGGTAGTTATATTTTTTCCTACTTTAAAATCTATGACACCAATATTTCTAATAGTTAACATTCCCTTTTTGTTATAATAATGTAAAAAAATCACAAAAAATCAATACTTTGATTTAGGGCTACTGTAGACTAATGGCAAATTATTAACAGTTTACCTGTCGCTAGTATGTACAAGCCCTAAGTGTCCATTACATTACTCTGTGCCTTATATAATCCACTCAAAGTTATAAAACAATTTGTGCCATTTAACAGTGTTTATAGTACATGACATTTGGCAGCAAGAATAGTTTACCTTTGCTTAATTAAAGATATCCTTGTAGCTAAACCCTCGCCATATTGCGAAAACGGAATTCATTTCTTACAGCCATACAAATAAGTTAAAAGTTAAACTTTGTACTAATATTTGCTTATACTCAGTTTATTCCAAAGTTTAACATTATATCGCGTTTAGTTGTAAAGTTATTAGCGTATATAAGAAAAAACAAAGTCGATTGAAACGCCCCCTGTGTAGGATTTTTGTGTTTTAGTTAAGCCATAACACAGTAATTATCATAAAATAAAACCTTCCCTGTCACAATACTCATAATTTAAGAGCAGTAAAAAGATCAATGTTCAAAAAGGCAAAGTGATTGGCACCGCTTTTAGGTTATAAGGCAATATATTTTTAAGTAATTTATTAGGCACTTTTATAATTTCTAGTTAAAAATATTTAATCTTTATTTTTAGAGTAGATTTTAAGAGTTTCATAAAATAACCCTTAGGATTTTTATTCGTCGTAATGATCGCAATTCAAAACTAAACATAACTAAACTACTGCCAGTGTTGCTAAATTCTTGATTTTTAGTTTTTTTTTTAATTTTATTTAGTTGCCCACATTCCTTTGTTTTGTTTGCTCAAAACTTTTACTATCATGTGATCTCACTATTAAAAAACAAAATTTGAAATTCAAATCGTTAGCGTGTTCTAAAATGCTTGAGATGCCATCTATATTTTATTAAATAGTTTAACATTTAAAAATCGGTATCCGAAAATTCTTTTTGGGACCAGAATTGCTTTAATCATGGATAGATTATTTAACAATGCAAAAGAATTTAAAAAAAATACTCACTTGTTTTTGTTCACCTTTTACCCAATTTTTTGATGATAAGAACAAAAACATACTCTAACAAATTTATTTATAATTTGAGTAAGCTTTATACAACAAATGCTTATATCAAAGTTACATAATAGATATAAATTAAAAGTAAAATTGTTTTTTGCCATTTTCTTCCTATTTTATTAGTAAATACGTAGTTTTTTTATCATTAATATTCTAAAATATCTACCCATTACAGGTTATCTATGTTTAGATTTTGGTAGAAAATTCTCTGGCAACATCAGGTATTTTTATTAAGTTAAGTGTTGCCTGTTACTATAAAATATTTACTCATTAAAATCCAAAATAAATAAAATCATATTTGCTGTTAAATAAGATAGATTTTGATGTTATTTTTTTAGCTGGTTTATTTATGTTTTATAGTATTTATCTTGCTGTATGTGATTGTGATCCGCGTTTATTCATAAATTTATACTTGTTGTTTGTTGTCAATCTGTATGTGATCAATAAAAATCTTTTTTCTAATTATCTACATTTATTTTTCCCAACAAATAAAATGATGGAAACCTGCACGGACGGAAAAGCAAAACATTATGTAGCGCTTAAGCCGAGCATACGAGCCAGAGAGCGAAAGAAACGATAGAGAGGCAAGATTGGCTTAAATATCCGGTAGTAACAATCATATAAAATGATTGCAACCATTTTTTGCAACAATGTTCACAGATCCTCACTTCAAACTAGGGTTGTAACGGAGGCCATTTTAACGGAAGCGGATGCGGAGGCGAATGGCTTCACCCCTGCAGAAGCGGAGGTCAATAATTAAATATTTTTTATTTATTATAGAAATAAAAATTAAAACTACGTCAATTCAAATAAAGATTGGTACATAATTACAAGATACAGTTTGTTATGCAAATGTAATGCATAACAATTATAGTTATTTGATATATCACGCACTCGCGGGCCGCGTAATCAATACCCAATCGCCCCACTCGCCTTAGGGACGTAAATTTACCTCCGTTATAACTCCGCATAAGAAATAACGGATGCGGAGTTATCATTTCTTGCGGAAGTACCGCACTTGCGGATGCGGAAGCGGAGTTCCGTTACAACCCTACTTCAAACTGACAAATGACAAAATATTAATTAAAATTCAGGAATTTGGTATAAATGAAAGATTATTTTATTGGTATTATAACTTAGTTTTATTCAATAAGTTAGGTTTTAAACATTTTACGATCTTTTTTGTGACAAGAACTTTTTAAGAACAAAGCTTACTAAATTTGTGTACAAATTGTCCACATCTTAACATGTGGGATAAAACACAAGTTATAATAGTATATAATCTTTGTGACTTTATTATTGTAAATTACCCGGTCCGAATGTTAACTCTCTAACAATTTGGTCAGCACTCAAAGTGCCATCAATGCTGGCACAGTTCTCATTAAATACGCTATATGCTGACACTTCACCTTCTTTCTTAGGTCCTGTTCTGGTATTCAAGTATATACCAATTAGTAATGATATCACAAAGTAAACTGCACCAAATTGAAGCTTTAGGAATATTATGTACACAGTTAGCCACATAATAAAATATATAGTCCATTTTGTGATACAGTATTTCCATGACTCTTGTGTGACTTTATTTGCTTCTAATGTGTATCCTCTTGTATCATTATTTTCATCTGGCTGTATCAAAACATGGCTAGTAGCTGGCTTTTCACTTTCCAACTGAAATAAATATTAAAAAGCAATATTTAATATCGTTATTGTATCGAATAGTCAAACTACATATTTCTTGCAAGGAAACAGGACGAAAAGACCCTATTTGAAGATTCTGGCAGGGTTGCCAAATATATCTTTACACTCTACCATGACTGATAAACTTGGACATATATTCTGTATTTATTAAAAACTTACCAAAGGGACTTCATCTTCTTTCTTTTCATCATCCATTATAGACTTATTGGACATGAGAAAATTCAAAAATGATTTTTCTGGTTCCTTCTTAGCTTTGGCTTTTTCATTTTCTTCGAGCCATTTACGATGTCTAAGGGCTCGATATTCTCTTAACGTCGCCTCCATCCGAGTTGTCGTTCTTCCAGTATCACGATAAACAATTCTTATCTCTCTACGTCATAAAAATGCACTAAAAACATGAACTGTTTCGTTCATAATAAATTGTAGCCAATTATCTCATATTTTGAAACATACGTGTTCAAATCAAATTAAAACCGTGGGTTGGTTACGCCGGTTTGATTAACACGGCGAAATTAATTGCAAAACAATTTCAATTTGAAAAGAAATTGAAAAATAAAAATGACGTGTTGGCAAACAAATCAATCATACTGTCAATGTCATTGTCAAAACAATGTTACAATTCTTAAAAAAACTGTTTGTATTAGTTTCCGATAATCTTTGATGAATTTTGTTTTATTATGTTTTATGCAATTTTGTAATGTTATTTACAGTTCTTGAGATGTTATTAAGGATTTTTTTTTCGGTATTATTTGTAGTTTACCAATTAAATAGTTTGCTCTCCATATGCAAGTAATATTAAGATGCGGCGACACAGTCGCAGGCTTACCGGGGACAATCGATCGATATTTCAACACTTCCTTTGCTGCTGGTTTAGCCAAATAATTATTTTTTGGTGTATGGTATAAAACGACTCGTATAAATCGGAATGGATCACAAATCAGAGATGGCGGCTTACGGTGAAAATTCTAATGTCCAAAATAGCGGGAATTATATTACTATAATACCCGTAGATTATTCTAGGCGTGGATATCCTATTCAAGCAGAATATCAGTACAAGTAAGTTTATTGGTGATATGCGTTTTCAATTGTTTTTATTTTAAACTTAATAAAATACTTGATGATTTATATAGGTTCACTTATTCGTCTTATTTACGTTTCTTTGGGCTTTAATAAATTGAAAATCTATTTAATGCTGATATTCACATAGTTATATACTTTTTTAAAATCAGATGCATATTGTTTTTTCTTTATTTTAGCGAATTTAGATCCCGCGAGGAATACTACAGCGTCCAAAG
>DVQG01000323.1:0-15759 GCA_018231605.1 Papilio ambrax
ACCTGTCTATTAAGTATGGCATTTGACTTCATATAAATTGAATTCGGTACTTCATGTGCGTCATTTATCAGACTTATCTAAATTATTTAGACACACTATAAGTATGCATGTACTTGTAATGTAATTTTGATAGGTCTTCGATATAATTTTTTAAAACCAATTAGTTGTATAGGATTTAGGACAACTATCCCAGTCTATATAAACATGAATTATTTTATAAACTTGGCTTTGTTTATTTTGTTTTTTACATGAACGTAATTTTCAACTAAAAATAAATTTCAGAGCCCTTTTATTGCGTCATAAGGCTGAGAATTTATACAAATAGAAGAGGGCAGTAAAATTTGAGCGACATAAAACCGTAAACGAATGGGCACCTTAAAATGTTACGCCGGCGTTTCGTGGACGAATAGCTTTTTGTTACTTCGATATACAACATAAATGTGAAAGTTACTTATGTATTTAGTTATGCTTTATATTTTAAACAGGTAATTGATGTAGGAGAAGATTAGTGTATTATAAAGCAAAGGCATCACGAAAATCTCATCAAACAGTTGCATATTAAGTTAAAAAATTTACGCTTAAAACATGAAAGTGACGAGATGTCTTTGACTGTGGGAAATAAATATAATTAAAGCTTAATGTTAAAAGAATCTTCTTAAGCGTGCGCTTAATAAATGTCAAGTAGGGTGTCGCGGATAGCGGGCAGCGGGCAGCGGGCAGCGGGCAGCGGTAGGGGCAGGTAGGGGTACCTCATCTGACCTCGTGGCGACTGCTCGGCTCGCCACTGATTTGTGTTTATTTTTTTACGAAGCACAAGTTGAATAGATAATTAACGTAAAGGTAACAATTTTTTTTCATTATGTGTTTGCATTTACTTGTCTTAAATATCTCGAATGCTTGCTGATATATTACGATATAAAGTATGCTGAATGGAACTCTAAATCGGTCGTAAAACGCGAAGAAAAGAGATTCGTATGTTCATCTGTTACGTATCGAAATCCTGTTTAAACAGTTATTGCTCTCTACGTCTTTTCCACAGCCCACAGTACGCAAAAGGGCGATAAAAACATTTCCAATGTCGTTTTACTAAATCGCTGCTTTACATTATCTCTCACAATACATTGAATATTGAGAAACAAAAAGGTTTGTTAGAACTTCAAATGTATTACACATTTTTTAATTTAAAAATCTACAGTATTTCAACATTTATATAAATATATAAATCTAAAATATTAACATAAATAAATACTTAATTACTTTGATGAATTATTTGAACGAATACTTAGGAAACCTTTCTAGTGCTTAAAATATAAGCTTGTTTCAGTAAAAGCCGTAACTGAGCTTAGTTTCAACGGCGAGGTGTCTGTTGCGCGCTCGCGTCATATTTCAGCGGCCGCAAAGTTTGTCAGCTTCAGTTCACGAAGCTTGCTGGAAAAGCTCGCTAAAGCTCTGCCTGAGTTATGGTCTATCTGAGACATCGCTGTGTCATTCTCGATAATGTGAAATAAGTGTACTTCCCCTCTAATATGGGGCAATAATACACCGTCGTATTTAATTTTTGTGATATTTTCCGAACGTTGAATTTGGCGGGTAACAAGGATCATAGTAAATGTTAAATCTTTGCCTTTTGATGAGAACGTAAGCAAGCCAGAGAAGTTAAACTCACGAATGTTGAATATTTAATATTGATATTAATCATTCAGACTTACACGTTATTGGCATTTGATAACTATTCCGACTCAAAATCGAAGCAATACATACTTTTAACCGTACGCGATGTGCTCTTTATATCAACAAAGATATATAAACATCAACAATGAACACAATTTAGTCGACTTTAACTAAATCCACATAATTTTATTGAAAACAATATCAATAACCACAAATCGAAGACCACAGATATCCATCCAATCTATTCCCGCTACATCAAAGCTACATTTACTAAATTCCGTTAAACTATGAACATTTACATAACTAATTTGCCTCTGAATGAGAAATCAAATTAAATTGACGATATTCAATAATGATCAAACACGCACACATATAGAGATAATTTTAATTACAACGGAACACTAATTAACAAAAATTATTAGACCTACATAATGTCACGCGTAAACACGTTGTGATATATTGCCTGTTATTAAAACGAATTACATTCAAAGCTTACAGCGAAGCGCTCCACACAACCCTATACAAGTTTTGTTGAAAAGTTTAATCCGCTTTAGGTAAAGTTACGATTTATTTAATTCTTAAGTTCGTTATTAAGTTTGAGGAGGCGCGCTGACGCCGAGCGTTGTCGAGGGTAACTCGGCTACGTACTTTAATGAATAGATATAAAATTATTTATTTTTTATTAAGAAAAGTAATTACCAAGTAAATACTAAAACTTTGCTCTCGTTATAATTAGCTTGAGAAGACTTGATGAGCTGTTCTATGTTTCGTATTGTGCGATTAGTTATACCATTTTCTTGTGTTTTGAATATTTTGAACAATGACGCAATCGTACATTTCTACTTCTATAATATCTCCTATTGACCGACACATTTCTAGCTCTGTTTGTAAAATCCAGTCAAGAGAAATAAACCACGGAACATCTCAGCGAGATTAAATCAACCGCAAAGTAAAAAGAAGCAATCAGCAAAGAGGCAACGTCTGCCGCCGCCGCTACCGCCATCGCCCGCCGCCGCGGTCCGCTTAGCAATATCATCTCTAACACGCTTTTTTATTCCTATTTTATCGTACTAGAAAAATAATAATAATATTAATATGTTAGTCTTAATAAAAGTAGGCTTAACGCCGTAGAGAAAAAGCTACTCACATCTGTATGTATATTTAAGGCCTTTGTTCTCCATTCGTGAAACTACTCCGAAAATGAATTGAAATGTGAGTCGAATAAAAAGTTCTTTCTATATATTTTATACAAAAGAATTGAGATATTCTGTATAACTAGGAAATGCTTGGATAACGCTCTGTTTTTAATTTTAGAGAAAAAATCTAAGTTAAAGATAAAATCTAAAGGAAATAATCTCAGTTTGACGAGTCACGTCACGTACACTCTCAGTCGCGGAAAATTCTTAGAAATGTATCTGTACGTTTGATTAAAACGTAATCATCTATCGAGGATAGGTCATGTACGACGTGCTAAGAAAGACAATATTGTACCCAAGTTGTTACTACAGGTAATTTTTAAACGTGACAAATATACACATACGCAATTTAATTTTGAGAAATTCTTAACAATATCGTAGGTCTGCCATGTCGTCGCTTGTGAAGTTAAGAATTGCAATTATTGCAAGAAATGTAATAGACGATTTTATTTATGGTAAATCCGGAAGCGGCTTTGGCAACCTTTAAACTTCAGAGAAGTGGCGCACAGAGAGAAGATATTTACCCTTGTACGCGTCCTCTCTACCGCCACACTTTATCTTCTTTTCTTATAAGAAAAGGAATTACTTTCAGTCGACGCTTGTTTTCTCTGTGGTCGTGGTGATACACCAGTCGAGATTGAAATGTTTGTTTTCGCTCTCTTTATCATTATTATATTAAAACACCTAAGTTGTTTTTCAAGTGTATTGTCAGTAAAAACCCATGATAAAGTTGGATTGTAAAAAGTGGACGTCTGCATCAGATTATGAAACATCGTGGCGCGGTGTTCACCTCTCGAGCGCGTGCTCGTCTCGTTATCTATTCAACTTGACTCTTCACTTGGAGTTGTTCCAATGAATATTTCATACCTTTTCCTAAGTAAATTTAAGTTCATAGATGAGAGTTCTCAAAATATGCAGTAGTGTAGGTTTTAATTTTTTTTATTTATAATTTTATTTATACCGTTATAAACTATGCATCGTTTAATATTTTTACTGCATGTTTTTTAAATAAACTAACTATACAACTGCGTATTAAAAATTCTACTGTTTTTTTAACACTGTAAAAAATAGTGCAAGCAAAACTACTACTGCAAAAATTGTCAATTTTGATATTTCCACACAATTGGTAGATGTGACAGTCAAATAAAACACACATGGTTTTATTTCTATGTAGCAAAAGTGCGGCTCTGAGCTGAGTTTATTGATTGATACAAATTGGGATATGAATATTTGTTAAATGCAAGTTATTTCGTCGCTGAGTTGTTTAAAGAAGGTTAACTTAAATATAAACAATAAAACTAAATGCTATAAAAGGATATAAAAATGCATGAAGACTTTTGTATTCATTCAAATGGAGTATAACTTTCAAGATGGTTCACTGAAAAGCGGTTCAACTATTCTATTCTTAAATGCATTGCCTCTTTAAATCTTGGCATATTTTCAAAATTCAAAGCTGTTTTCTGATGCAGACAGACATCTCATTGAATTGAAACTTAGTTTTGCTATTTGCTGAAATCAGTAAATACACCTTAGAAATATGAAATTTTAAACAATAGAATCGAGATTGTATTGAGTACAAAAACCTTGAAGGTACAGATGATATACAAAAGTCGACTGCGACATACAATGGATGAGATGTAGGTCATACCTTCATCTCACGTCACAGCGGCGTCGGCGGTCGTCCTCAACTCTACATTATTGTCTTCTATGATGTCATATTCTCTACAAATACTTTCAATACAAAAGCTCTCCGACTGATAATAATAAAAACTTCCGAAAGCGGTATATTCTGCTGGTTAAATAAATCTGTCCCTTTCCCATTACACAAAAAATAGGTATCAATGTAAAGTCTTTGAGAAATCCAATAATTAAAAGGAAATCCTGAACTTGTAATTCCTACGTGATATAAAGGAGTACCGACTTGTGTTGCTACGCAGGTTCGTCGTAGACACTCGTAGCTGCTACATACTTCTACGACAATAGGGTCTTCTTATCTGCCAATATTATTTTTGGAGTCACTACACATAGAAGGTGATTGTATTTTTATGCACGTTAAATTAAAATTTTACATCAAATGAGCAGAAAAAGTCCATTAATAAAAAATAAATCAATGTTGAGCTCGCAATTGTAATTATTTTTTTAAATTGTTCTCGACCTAAATCCAATTATATTTATCATGATGCAGCCGGCTCGCATGCTCCCCGGCTCGCTCGGGGCTAGCGCGGGCTTCGCGCGGCAACAAGCGCCGCAACCGGCATTTTAATTGGATTTTAATATCAATGTTCATGTTGGGCATTTTTATTTCATTCATTTTTACTCTTATTTTGATGTATTCTTAGTTGTAATGTTAAAAAAAATGATATGAAAAGTTCAAGTTGTATAGTTTTTCGTATTTTTACACCATGTCAATGTAGTATTTGCATAAAACTTTCTCGGCTTATAAAGCCTGTTTCTTGTTTCGACGTCGCTACAAACTTGCAACTTGCATCGTATTAAAACGATTTTACAAACTATACCATTAAACTCTTACTGAATGTCTTCCATTTGCAGAACTAAGACAAGTTTGAAATACTTATAGAGGCCTTTTCGTCGTAAACCAAGCACGAAGACTCGCAGAACGAGAACAAATTTATCCCCATCTCGGCACACAGCGGCGCGGCGCCGCCTGAACAAGCATTTTGCAAGTGCTTCAAGTTACAGCGCACTCCATAGTTCGTGTTAAGGTTATTTTCAGAAGTTTAACAAGCGAGAAACTTAATGTATTATATAAGTAAGAACTCCTGCGGCGCTTAGTTTTCAGTTTGAAACTCCTGTAAAACTGGGAGCACGTGTAAGAGAAAGTTTAGAGCTAAAAATATTGTAATTGTTTTTAGTTTCAACTAGAGCTTAAAAATTTTACGTCTTAAGTTTATCATCCTTTTTCAAATTGAATGGAATAGAAATTGCTTAACTTCTGCTTTTCTATTTTAATTTCTGCCTAAAGTGACCATTTAGTCCTAAAGTCCCCCTCTTGACTCACAACACATTTAGCAGAGAATAAAACGTTTAGGTGTTACATACATAAATGCTCGCACCGTATTTCAGGCTTAGCTATTTAAGCGCAAAGTAAATACGTTGCGCTGCCTAGAGTACCTGTAATGCTCGGAGCGGCCGCACTCGCAGACAAATGAAAGGCTTTTAATGCAACTCTCACACTCATACATTTCAGTATAACTCTAGTTTACAATTTGCATCGCATATTAATTAAAGTTGAAACAAATGTATACAAATGTATGACTTCTAAGATAATGTAGACTTCGTAATGTCTAGTGGGCAGTTATATGGCAATCTGTAGCCATCTATCTTTATTACTCTGTTACAACGACCGCCGCTGACCGACATCGTATTTGTTCAGATTAATTTTACGACAGCTGCTGTTTAATATAAAGATAACTTCAGCTCCATTTATCATATGTCTACTTACATAAAGCCAACATAGGTAATTAGTTCATAATAAACTTGTGCTGAGGGTTATTTATCTGTTATTCTTAATCACACGTAATATGTTATTCTTAACAATTTTCATATAAGGTTGTAAGGAAGACTTCATTGTACTAGAGAGAACTGTAACCGAGGCTCAGTACGTCGCTAGTGCTACATGTCCCAGCGTACAATCTCCGCACTCAATGAATATTAACGACGTCTTGCGGAACAACGCCGCCAAATCTCATTTATTAAATCTGCCTCCTCCTTTTTGTATAAACACTATCACCGTATGATTAAAATTTAAAGCCAAAAAAACAATAAATAAACAAGTTAAGTGAATTCTATATAAATTGTTAGCAATGAAAAGAATGGCCGCAAATGTTCGTGCAACGTTTGAGGTAGCGGGAAATTGTTGAGGTCCGCAGAGCTCAGTGGCTGTAGAGGCGATTGCAGTGAGTCACGCGAGCGCTCCGCACGCACGCCGCTACTGAACACTTGCTACACCAAATTATACATTTTATTACAAGTATCAGAGTAAGTTATAAATTTAAGTCACGCGGCGCCTCGCCCTCATCCAGTGTTCACGTTTCAAACGGAATCTTTATAATGCACTTGGGGTTAATATGGATGTGAAATGAATTTGATATTTATGCCTTTGCACCTTTTATCTCACGATTTAGAAAAAAAAATTTGTAATTGCTTTTTACGTACATAGTAGTGTTATTTCGATCGAAGAGATGCTAATTAGGAATGGAAAAGCAGAAACAGTGCGCTACGGACGTGCTCTAACTCAAATAATGAAAAACTAGCGAACTGTTTGTTCGGTAACGATGAGGAGAGGCGAGCAAAACAACCACCAGCCGACAGCTAACGGCACTCCAATGCGGAGCTCACAGCAATCGAAGTCGTTACAGAACAAAGGGTCGAACACAGAGCGTCGAGCACGATTATCTACGGTTTTTCATTGGAGGCAGCTCTCGTCTGCTAACTACATACATCACCGACTTGCAATCAGCAACAAAACATTTCTTTATTGTTCGTATCCGACGAGGTCACCTTGCATCGCGATAATGATGATGAATGGCTGGAAAACCGATGATTTAAGAAATAGATAGGTAAATAGAACAATAGAAAGTAAAGTGACAAAAAATCTTGTTAATGCATTGTAAAACACTTAGGATAAGTAGATACTATCCACTGTTGAATCAAGTTAACGTTTGATAGTATTTATCTAATTATAAAATATCAGTGATGTTTTATATAAGCACATACGAGTAAGTAGGCAAAATATTTAATGTTCTCTTTATTAAAAAGTTGTGGTTCATAATATATTGCGGTGGTACATTAACGAGGCCATGTGAATGTGAACTCCGTCTTGTGTGCGAATGAGCGTATAATGGAACATCATTCCGTATAAAAGTGCCGACAATTTACCTTGACATGCCACACGACCTACATACTCAAATGTGTTGTACGAATTTCAACTTAATATGTTTCGCTCGCGGCCAAAACTAAAAATAAACAACTTTAGAAATTATCTCTCAAAATGTACTGTCCTCGGAACTGAAAATCTTGCAAAAGCCAAACTGTAATGTGGATTTAAAATTAGGAGTATTAAGACTTTGTATTAAATACTATCATACTCGAATTAGGGTGGCTGGTACAACATGATCTCTACGAGGCAGAGCAAACATTTGTTTCCATTTTTTATTTTGCGTAACAAATATCGCCACAACCAGCTGCTGCCGTGTCGACCGTAAACACCATTTGCATAAACGACACAGTCTCATGGCAGAAAGCCTCTCGTCCGGTTTGTTTATTGCAGGCTTTTGCAGCTTTCACAACAGGTATTTGCCTCGTGATTGCCAAATTTTATCTGCACATGGTAATACTCGAATGAACTGCAAAACTTATTCCTTACTTGGTAAACAATTTCGAAAATAATTTTAGTTGTATATTTTTATCCCTAATTAGGTAATCTAGAAGCCCAAGCCATTTGCTACGCGCTCGACAAAAATAAATCGTCTAAGGAAAATAAATTAACCTATTTTGCGTAACTGTACTTCAGGCAATAAACTTTACAGGCTGGGTTTGAGTTTATGTAAATACAGCAATACTTCTTGCTAAAGCGGCTCCATTTTAGAGGCTTAATGAACGTCTGCAGCCGCACCGCACCGCGCCGCCGCCGCCGCGAGCGCTGCGCGTCGCTGTTTGCGCTTTAAGTTGTATTTACTTACTGATGAATGGTGTCTTATCCACTGCGAATTACTTCTTGTATTCACAATAAAACCACAAACATTCAGAATGTTAATATTCTTATATGATAATCTTATTTGTTTGCCATAAAAGATTACTGCATTTCTAAGTAAAGAATGGTTTACACTCGACATCACCGATTTGTAATTTCTCCTTCTCCGGATTTACGCAGTCGTAAAGAATCATTTAATGAAAATTTATTTGTGTTGTGGCAGATAAATAAAAAGGCAATGTTCCACTGAAATTGAATGCCAGCTTTTAATATCCCCTCAGGATTCTTTTAATTTACATTCCTTTTTTCTTGTAGAAAAAAGCGACGTATAATTTAAAAATAAGTGAAATAGATTCCAGTTCACTTAAACTTGATTAATTTATTTTGTTTGATACTAATATTAATGTCATACACATTAATTAAGTTATGAAAATCCTTGCGCTCGAAACTTCGTCAAACCTGATATTAATCTTGTTCTAAAATGTTCGCATAACATTCTCTGTGTCGTGTCGTGTCGGTGCTCGCCGGCGGCGGCGGCGGCGGCGGCGCCATCTGCCACCAAAGGATTCTTAAACTACCAACTTTACCCGCTTTAATGAAATTACCGCTCGACGAACATTCAATGGAGTATAATCGTCGTTCTCTTGCTGTAATTAGCGGATACAATATGTACAAGTACGTCTGAACGTAGTGAAAAATTTAATAAAGAAAATTGTCGACAAACGTTATACGATGCTCTGTAGGGTTTCATCGTTTTGTACTTCAGCAATATACTCCACCAACAATGATAATAAAAGATTTAAGATAAATACTTGTTTATTAAAATGTACTACTTTTGTAGTTGTTATTCTTCAAGCAGCGAAAACTTTTCGAGTATCAGAGAAACACAAACTTTGAGAGAAGACTCACAACGAACTGTTGCTCCAAAGTTTACGTAAAGTAAAGAGTTCTATATAAGCTTGGGTACATTTCAACTACTACCAACAGTAGAAATTACTTTCATTTATTAACAAAAAGGCAGCTTAACGAAATTAAGTGTATGTAACATAACATTTTAAATATATAATTTAATAAACATTAAAACGTTAGTCAAGTAAGTAACGCCAAGTTTTAATTGTTTTTTAATGAAAGTTGGGAAATATTTGTCAAACATTTTTGCCATCGTGTGTAGGAGGCTGTTGAGCCATTGGCGGTGGCGGACGGCAGCGGGCGGCGCGGTGCCACTCCGCCATTGTCTCCGGAATTTCAATGAATATTCAAAATGAACAAACAATTCATGAACTTTATGACATACTTCTGCGCTCCTATCAGTGAATAATAAAGTCCCCGAAGACCGACTTCCCAATTCTGCATGAAATGTTCTTTATAATTAGATTCGTATTGTTCAACAAGTGCTGCCACATTCACTGTTTACTGTTCAATAGCTCATCTTATTATTTGTTTATTTATCTTAACTTCTATTATTGTACAAGCGGACGAAGACAAACACGAAGAAAAATGAATTAATTTTGAAATTTCTTTAACAAGTTGGAAGTTATTTTGAACTCTTTTGTTTGTGTATCTAAGCAAGCGAAGTGTAGGCGGAGACGGAGGCGGAGGTGGAGGTGGAAGCGGTGAAGGCTGGCGAGTTAACACCAAACAAATTTATAAAGTTTACTTAGTTTTTCTTTTCAATAATTACCGAAGCGAAATGCTTCGTTTTGTTTTAATTTTGTCCTGAGCGAGCGTTTGCTAACGATTTCATTTGCACTTCATTAGGCCGGAGCCGACACAATTTCGCAATTAAGCAGCTGCCTTAAAAACGATTTCTCAGTACTTTGAACGTTATACTGATTGCTCTTTTACTTCTTTTTTTAATTTTAAATTAAAACCAAATGCTGGTTGAAAGAAAAGTTTCCTTTAGGGAAATTTCAATTGTTATTCTTTGGTCTGCAAACGATTAGTGACAAATGAAACTTTATTCCACTAATTAGATATGAAGACTAACTTATTCTGTAACCAAGATAATATTGTTAACTGGTAAAATGCTTTTACTTTTTTTTGTTATTCAATATTATACTCGACAAATTTGTTATAAAGGAAGCTAATTGACCAGCGTGAGCAAAATCAGATTGAAGTAAAAGCAATTATGTACGATGTGTAAGAGAGCCGCGTGCGGGGCGCGGGGTGCGTGCGGGGTGCGTGCGGGGGCGCGTGCGGGGGGCGCGGGGGTGGGTGCAGGAGACTCACGTACAGCCTCAATGTGCGGGATATTATTGTTGTAATTCAAATGGAAATTACATTTCCGCTGCTCTCGGAGACTCGGAGCCCCTTTTCGCTTTTCAGATAACATTTTATCAATTTGTATCCTGCGGAGTTTTCCTAAATTGGATTTATTTTGTTATACATTTTCCAATATTAAGTTTCACCTTTATTCGGTAATTACTAATCTCATAATGAAAGCTGCCTATTAATGGACAAAAGATTATAATTCGGTGACAGAAAATTCGAACGATGAAGGAAAAGTTTAGAGAAAAGAATTATATTTCGCCACTTACTAATAATATTTATTGCTGTTTTATGTTGTAGCTCTGAGCAATTAGATTTGTTTAACTTAAACTCTAAACGCGAACACCCCGCAGACGTACATCAGGCGGTTGGGCAATAAATACGTTGCCGAAACTACTTTAGGACAGATTTACGCATTGCTGTGCTCCCGGCGGTTGTTTTATTCATACGCTTGTTACGAGATGGCTCTTATTTAGCAGCGGTCCATTGCAAGCGGCGCGCCGCTGACGGATATTTATGGATTATTTTATTTTCATTTGCAGCAAAACACCAGTTTACAAGACCTCATAGGGAAAATGAATTTAGTATCCACAGGATGATTAACTCATATCAATATAAGATATTGTTTATTGACGATTTAGAATTATAAAATTGTATAATTAATGTGAACTGATGAACCGCTGCTTGTCTTGAAAATTATCGAATCGAATCGAACAATTATATCAAACAGCTTTTAGTGGCGACTCCGACCGATTGGAATAAAAAAAAAACAAAAACCCTCTGGATTATAGATTCCCCTCTCCATCTATGCCAAAATAGAGATCCGCTCAGCAGTTTAGGCTACAAACTCTAACATACATACATTCATCCATCTAATCTGTAGCATTTATAAAATTAGTAAGATAAAGAACCTTTTTGCCATTTTTCATCGTCACGTACGTTATTTTATAGTCATATATTTGTAACTTAACAAATATCACCTGTAACCGTAAACCGGTACCGTCAACACAAAAGATCCTCGCTCGACTATAAATCACGAAACGCAATAAAGTTACCAATAAAATAAATCTTGGTGACAAAGTACGACACATCGTATGAAATATGACGTGAGCGGGCTCTTAAGGATCCGATATGGGCAACTTATAGCCCCCAGAGTCTCACGTGTACTCCTCACTATACTGTTCTCATATTTACTGCTCATACCCTAATCAAACAGTCAAATCGGTCTTATAAGTCGACAGAACTGTAAGTGCCCAAAAATCAGCTGCTTTTGTAATGTTGAATGAACACCGCCACTTCGGTTTTTTATACAGATTTACAAATTTTAATAATAAATTTAAATCCACATTGAAAAGAAAAATCTGAATGTTTTTATATTGGCAGGTCGTAGCTCGGCGCGGATGGGGGCGAGGGCGCTCTCAAACAGTGCCGTTCAAAGGCAATGAGCTTGTTTCCTCGCGTTGGCTTGTTTCAACACAGCCACGGGAATTTAACTCGCAAATGTATTTATTTCACCGCTCCGTGCAAATATCTGCGGGGAATTATGCAGCGAATGAAATGTTTGATTTAAAAATAGAGCTCCAGGGAAAGTATGCAGCGAATGAAAAGCTGAAATGAAATACGCTCTATGTTGGCACACTTCTGTAAATTTTTACCTCTCGAATTTTTGTGCAAGTCGAAAATTATATTATCATAGTGTAAAGTTCAGAATTCGAATGCACAAATTTTTTAACACTTCAGAAATTTCGTTCTTTTGAATACGTTCAAACATTTTCATGCATAGAGAATACAATCACGACAAAATTACTTTACTACAGTTTCCTAGCAATAAGCCCTCTACGCGGGCACTTGCACTGCTCATAGACTATTTTACTGTAATATATGGATATCACCTGTTTATGTACAAAACTTTTATTCATTAAACCTTTTAATATATTACATATACACATTATATATTATACACATTAAATAAGATGTTTCTTAATATTATTTTATGGGCAAAAGGCCTATGACAATATCCTGCCCACTGAGTAAGGGTATCAAAACGAATTTGGTATACTCATACCATTTTATTCTTATAGTTGTACTTTACTATATCTTGGGGAAATTAATGTGCAGATTAGGGGAAAAGAATAAAATCATTGTGTACTGTAATCTTTAATACTGTAACGGAAAATTATTATTTAAAATAGCGCCATCTATCTTTTCGATGATATGTGTCCCAGAGATTACAAAGAAATATCTAATTTATATATTACCAGTTATAAATAAGTATATTAGTTCATATTTTATATGTATTTTAAAAATTTTTGGTAAATGAACAAAATTGTTAAAACGTGATCTACACGATCTTGCTAGAATCGATGGTCATGACATCTTGAACTGTCAATCAATGTCAAATTGAAGATATTGCAAATGTAAACAAACGATAACATTGGTTTTAATAATTTTATTATATTTTTCAGAATGTAAAGAAGATGAGGTCAGAAATGTCTAGTAATAAGAAATACAGATGTGTTAACTGCGGTGAGCCATCCTCCGCTTTATACAAGACATATGGGCCGACAGTTTTAAAACTTACTAAATGTGTGCGTAGCTATATTAGGTTTTATGATTTTATTGCATTTACAATAAATTATTTTTTACACTGATAAATATGTTGTTGAATTAAATATCTTTTTTTCAAATTCCAGGTTAGCTGTAAAGGCATAGTTGATAAGTACATAGAATATGATCCTGTGATAGTCATGATAGACCTGGTGCTAATGTCCAAAGAAGCTCAGAGGCACATCCTGTATAACACTGAATTTAAGGTCTGTTCCAAAATAAGTTATTTTTACTAAACTTACAGACCAGACTCCAACAGTACTATGTGACTGAAACCACATTAAACTACAAATATATATGCATACAAAACACATTTCTATAATGTCAAATTGTAAACAGAGTTTTTTTAACAAATGATGATGATGGAAATGAACTTTACCTTTAGACATCTGCATTTGCAGATATGATGCCAACCTTTAAACAACAGTGGACAGAGAGTAGTAAACTATGTGGGCCGTACCTCTGCCCAATTCACTTCACACACAAAGAAGAGAGGACAAAAGTAGACCTCCAGCACACACTTATCAGAATGTAATTTCCTTCTACTTTACACAGATCTTCTGTATTTGCAGGCATACTGGAAGCTGTTTATAATCCTGATGATGTTGGAGACATATGCAGTATGGCGCAGGGACAGCCTGTTCTCACTCGTAGTCAACATGTTGTGCAACAGTGAAAGTAATTACACTATTGATGCCACTAGTATGTAAGTGATGAAGTTTCTGTTGAAATAACTTCCTATATTTTAAATGTGAAATTTAGATATTAGGATATTTGTTAGAAAGTATCTCCTAAACGGTTGAATGGGTCTTGATGAAGTTTGGATAGATGTAGCTGATGTCCTGTAAGAACACAAAGGCTACTTACTTTTGGTTATTATTTCCACACATGCAGTGTCACAGATAAAAGCTAGTTAAAAAATTAAATATAGAAAATAGTGTAATTGTAAAATTATCCAGATTGGTTAAATATTGTTTTATTACAAGTAAAGTTTAACAAATTGATGTGTGACTGATTGCAGTAACATCCCGCTGAGTGTGTCGCTGCCGGAGTCATGGCGACACCGCTGCCGGGGCTGGCAGCGGGGCAGCCCCCACGATGACACTGATCTCTTTATATGGGAAAAAGACTTCTATGTGCAGTTCTTATCTACATTTTCTGGTAATTACTAACTTTGATTACTTAAGCCTTAAAAGACATTTTTCCTTACATAAAGTACTGAAAGACATCTATTGGGAAAAAAATGTATTTTAAATGAGTTTTTTGTTTCAGGAATTGTAGTTTTCATCATTACAATTCACATACTAATGAAATTTGTACAACTGTTTGGTGAAAGACGCCAAGGTACGCTTTGATTAAAAATTTATTTACTAAAACCTAATACAAATCGTATGCTGTAAAATTTTTATGATCACAATTAGGCATTTGTGATTATAGAAATCTACCTACATTAAACCTGCTGAAATATAGCAATAAATAAACTATGGTTACGATGGTGATAAGTAATTTAACAGTAGCTGTTCCCGTGCAGCTTCATCTGCATGAAATTATGAAAGCTTTATTTCATTGTTTACAGTTTTTAATTGGAAAAGTCAAAATTCAAATGCACCAAAAACAATAATGTTCTTTGACATTGGATAACAATTGTGTTACGTACTGGGAGTTTTGAAAGATAGCTTGCTTAGCAGACTCTTTATTTAAGTAGCTGTCACACAGCCGCCAGTTCGGAAACACGTACAATACATACACATACACAACAAATTGCTGTTACTGTAACAACCTTGCTTCCTTGATGTTGTCAGCTTGTAGTTTATGGTCCCTTTCCCACATCAACTTTTTTCCAATTTAGGAGGTAAATCCTCCTAAGTTTAATAGCATGAAAATATATATCCTAACCCGTGTCGTAAGTGTAGAGCAATTTTCTAAGGAGAGAATTCAAAAATATGCAGTGATTGCTAACATGGTACGTCACGAAGAAATGTTTACTCTGTATTATATTAGATGATATAGAGATGATTTTTTTTATAATATAAGATGGCAAACTCGCAAGCGGCCACCTCAATGCACCGAAATGAAAAGCGACCGCTGCCCATAGACATCCGCAATTGCAGATGCCTGCCCTTAATTGACGGCGGAGGCGCACATAAAGAGGACATTTTCCCTTCCTATGCGTCTCCTTCACCGTCAAATTCACTTTTCCTTCCCATCCTTTCCTATTAAGAAAAGGGTGGAAAGGGAAAGGGATTACTTTAGGCCTCCGGTACCACACTCATCAGACGAAACGCGGAATTGCTTCCACTTCAC
>DVQG01000324.1:0-15741 GCA_018231605.1 Papilio ambrax
CTCACAAACGTCAGTAGCGTATAAATATTTATTTGCATATTCATGTGTTTAACAATGGATTACTAGTATCTACTTCACTACATTAACGTGCCGAAGTTTGCATGTGTTTGTGCGTATGTGACGTAGTATGTGTGTGCGTTTCCGTCATTTCCCTGCGCGGGAGTCGCTGCCTTCGTTCACGCGTTTCGCATCACTCGCCCCCACCCTCACAATAACTCGTTCGTACACAATTTACATACAACTCGATATGCAATCGTCGTAGCCTTTTTTTACTATCGCGTATTCAAACGATAATCTAACGCTTCACCTTACAATGCGAATGAACTCGAGTACTGTTAGAAATGTACGATTCTACCTATTTTTTATTAGGAAAAACTTGATGAAGTGTATAAAAATGCATAGAATGCAAAGCAAAGAGTTGACCGAAGTAAAATCGTAGACGATTACATAAGAATATTATTGTGAGAACTACATAAAAACAACTGAACGAATTATCCAGTAAACTATTACTTGAATTTCATATTGTAAACTAGGCTCTTCAAATGTTATTATACAATTACCAAATCATAATAAATAAATGTAAACGGTCACTTCCTATAAAAAAAATCCAAAATCCAGCCTCTGTCAGAATTTAAATAAATCAAAATTAGTAAATGAATAATTCGAACTCTACATAAAGTTACACCAAAATTCGCTTAAGTCGATCACTTAAAGTACAGTAACAGAAATGCATGTTTGTAAGCTTAATACTACTCATTCGTTGAATGTAAATTAGATTTGTTTATTTGATTCCACGTAAAGAACAAATACTAGGCAATGTATTTCAAGAAGTCAAAGTCATAGACTGTGTAACTGGACTAGTCAACGGATAATCGAATTTATCCGCCTCGTCACGGACTCGGCCGCTATGTGGACGCATTCGATACGCATGCAGTAGTTTAAAATCTATAATAATACAAGTTAATTCTACGAAATTGAGTGCAGCAAGGGACGCACACATGCGCAGGGCGTGTCGCCATGCACGAATGCGCTCTCCCCATTGTTTATCCCACGATTAAAACCAATTCAAATACTAACTCGCACTCCAAAATTAAGCTCAAGTGGTGCTACAGGACCCTTTGTTTTAGGCACAATACAAGCACTTGGTCGACGCAGCGAAGGCAACGGACTTGGGACATTTTTACTGCCCCGGTAATAAAAGTAAAGTTTAGTAAAAAGAAACTCAATAATGTGAAAATAAACCATCGTTATTTTAACCGTCCAAAGCAAGTTTAGAATAAAAGTGAACCGTAAAAAAACAAGTAACCATTCCTTTTAAGCTTTCATATTCCAAGCTGTATAGTTTGTCTAAAGTCCGCAGCGTTTGTTGTAGCGTAGAGTTCGCTTAGCATGGATTAAATAGTAGGGTGATGAAGCTGTTTTGTATGAGCTCTTCAGGCTGCGCCGGCGCAGACGACAGCTGACGCGGGCCGCTGTGAGAGCCGCGGATTTTTTAGTAATTAACAGGCCCATTGTTCTTTTATTAGTGTCGTGTATGGGGACTGCTATCTCGCTAAATTTCTCCTTTCATATTTTTTCGTCATTCGTTTCTCAACTTAGATTTTTATAGAGATAAAAGCTTCGCGGTTAAAAATGCCTTAGGCAAAACATTAATCTATTTACATGTTTGATTTATTATTATTTTTTAGTAAAACTATTATACTATTAGGCGGCCCCCTTGAACCATATATGAATACTTTTCAAAAGTTTTTAAATTAAATATTAAAATGCAAATCGTTTATTTTCAGATGATAAATATTGGTCTTATCATTATGCATATAAGTGATTTGCAGTTTTATTTCTGGAAATCTAAAACAAAATCTCATTACGTAAAAATTAACACCTCGTTTTATTACAGATTTTATTTAACTTGACACTTAAGGATTCAATTTAAAAGAAAACTTTAAACTTCTGGTATGAAGCAAAGTAATACAGTTTAAATTTAAGAGCACGCAAAAAACGAGTTTATAATCATAGCCGGCAAACAATATTTACGCATGCTTTATCGTCAATCAATAATTAATATCTGGAGGCTGGATGGCTGAGACGCTCCCGAATTTCGCCGGGAATGATGAGGAGATCGCGTTCGCGTAATCGGCCCGGCAAAAAATAAAAATGAAGCAAATACGAAATACTCCATTACCGAGATCAAGAAATACATGGAGTCGACTTACGACTAAAACTTTTTTTTTTATTTAATTCTGAACGACAGTAATTAATGTACAAAGAAAGTTAATTATTTCTAGGAAAATAAATTAATAAATCTGCGAAGTTTTGTAACATTTTATGTTGCAAATTTCGCTTGATCATCAAAACAAAACGAAATTATGTCCGTTAAAAATCCTTTCATTGTAATTAAAATATTCATCTCACTATCCTAAGAGTAGAAATTTATTTTCTTGTTTATCGTCTACGCCAAAAGAACTGATAAGAAATGTAACAGCTTTCGGGTTTTTTCCACTTCGAATTCAAAATGTAAATTTTATTCACAAAAATGGCGAGTGTACAAAATGCTACCAAAAAAAAACGTCTGTTTATAAATTATTTATTAATTCTCTCTATCTGTGCTTTATTTTACATAACTTAATTTAATACAAAGACAAGATTATACTTATTAGTACCAATATTACGTGTTTTTAAGCAAAACTATGTCTTATCTTAGAAATCTAGCGTAGATATGTGTTTTATTATTAATCTATAAAATATATTTGCATACTTTTAGACTCTTAGCAATGTTATGAAATTAGCATTTATTATACAACTTGAATTAATAACATGAGAAATAGAAAGAATTACATTTCGTTTACTGAAGAGTTGTAATCGAGATTCTTAATATAGGTTTAAACTGCAGTAATACTTTATTGGCACATATTGTTATTCCCTAAATTTTCTTTAAAAAAAAATAAAGGCAACACTATGTGTGGAATGCAAAAATCAAGAAAGTCAAAACCCAAAGTTACATTAAAATATTTGGAAAAATTTATTTCTATACTCCATGGATTCGCTGTTCTTGTTGTATCGCATTGCGTATGCAGGGCGCGGTTGATGCCGCCACGTCAGCTATTTGGTCCTGACCAGGGGCTAAGCCATTCAAGGCTAAGGCGCGGGGCCAGTTTTTGGCCGAGCCCGACCTGATCCACCGCATGGACACCTCGGCACCTCCGGCTTCGACATCACCTCGCTATCACACTTACGACCAAATATATTAGGGAATAATAAAATAATACTAATTTTCAACTGCTTACTTTGCAATATTTATTACGAAGAAATCTAAATTAAATCTTCTATGTTAATAAACAGCGTGTGTACTCACAGATATGATAATTTTGTTAATATTATTTATACATAATATAAATATTTATTGTATATTGTAAATTAATGGATTTTTATTTTTCAAATTTAGTGTCAAATTACACGAAAAAACATAGGTAATCAAAATCACTAGTTTTTTTTTAACATAAGTTAACATTTCTTTAAAAAAAAACACATATTGTACATATGTTTACTTTTTTTCCTTCGAAAACATCGTATTGAACATGAACTACACGTAAATTTTCTAGTCGCTAACAATGTTGTCTTAAGATTTAATTAACCAAGGTTTATGCAGTTTGCTCTAAGCATTAGGGTGGGGCTGTACATACTTAGCTTGTTCATTATTTATTGCACTCAGGTGCGAAGATTAGGCTACCACAAATCCTAAGATATACATTTACTATCGTATCGAAGTCCCCTCTTAATACCAAAATTGAAAGATATTTATTGTTTACGACTAACAAAAAGGGTACAACACTTTTGTATATTACATTTAACAGCACAGCAACGCCCTTGCTAAAAAAAACTAGAATCGAGCACGACTATCAATTTGTTCATTCACGATAGCATTTGATTAAAATATTGCGAAAACTTAATGTAGTCCGCGCGGTGAACAATGTTGACACAAAAAAGTATGTCGTCGGAAATTAGATACATCAATTTCAACGATGAAAGACTCGCAAATAAGCGTTGTAATGAACGAAAAAAAAAAACACCACAATGAAAGATAAATAACTTTTAAGTCACGTTGAAACTTAATAAGATTGATTTCGTTAGGATTAAGTAATGAAAAAGGTACATTACAAGTGGAAATGATTGTGAAATGATTGGATATCGAGAAAGTTAAATTAAAATTTGAATGTGCCCTGGAAGCGGGAAGCGGCTACGTTCCCGCCAATAATTGCGCGGCCGGCGCGGCGCGCGCACAGATTATCGCGAGTGCGTTCGATAACGCATGCTCACGAATGCGTTATTAAATTTATTCCTTTTTTCGCCAGAATCTGCATAATGAGGGGGGCAAAAAGCAGGTAATCGCTAGATTGCGCGACGCCTCGGAGAAAGGCGAGCATTTTGTGTACGTACATTTGGATTTTCAAGAATCGATGCATATTTAATGCAGTTCACTTTTTACTATAGAAAGAGACAAGCAAGGGACATATTTTTATTGTTCAGCACTACTCCGTCAATAAAAAAATGTTCTCTTTTAATACTATTAGTAGCTACCCATTTCAGTTAAAATTTATGATAGACATTACAGTTTAATTTTTTTTGCGTAAGGTCGTTTTAATATACCATAGTAATACTGCTTACACTAAAACGTAAAAGTAAAGACTTTCCTACTTCAAATAAAAAACAGTAAAACTTTAAATCAACAATACACATATATCCTTAACCAAGAAGCATTCAGACTAAAGTAATATGAATCCTTATTTAATGACATTTCAAGGAACTGCCCAAAAACTGGCATACTAAGTAAGTTTCGATCCTGGTCCGTGTTAACTGAACACCCAGATCGTCCTGCCCACCCGCGATCTCGCAAAAAGCTCGCGAATGCGGTCTCGTACTCGCAGCAGCTCCTTATCTTGAACCGCGCAGTAAAAACACCACACGTCTATAGTGTACTGGCGATATCGCAACGCCGAGTTCAAGTTTCGATAAAACGAATTATATATAGACAATGGCACTGCAAATTGCGGACCAAATCTCATCACTGGTACGACACCTACGGTAGAAATCTTTCAAACCTAATTTATTCGGGGCAATTTTTTTAAGTAGCTCTTCGTGAGAAATTTGGTTTGTAACAGGATCGGGGGTGATGTAAAAAAAGCTGCGCGCGTGTCGTCGGTCGTCCGGCAAGTAGCCAGTAAATTATGGTTAGTTTTTGGTCGCGTCCGCGCAATGCGGCCTCGCGGCTTTTCGACCGTCGCCGGCCCCGCACCCCGCCCGAGACCCCGCGCGCCCCGCGCCCGGTCACAGACCCCGACACACCGTCAATCTCCACTACTTATCCGTCCGCTCCGATACCTTAAATTAATCATATTTCTTCCAAAAACGAGACGCAATAAAGATCCTATCTTTCCAGGCCGGGAGCAGTTCCAGCCGGCAGGTTGCAGCCTTCGCAGTCCGAGGATTGACAAAGGCAATATCGCAAGCTATATTTATTGAAGCATGCATTGTCAGGCTATAAACTGGTTCATTGTGCCGCCAAAATTAATCTTAGGGGTTTAGCTGCGTCACAAAGGCGGCATGCCGGCGCGTACGCCGACTATTACAGACACCATTTTATAATTACGTTTTTAAATAGTTTTTTCGATCGGGCTACACATTAAAACGTCAATGTAAATAACTTGTTAGCCGCAATCTCATTTCTCAGCGATTGGATATTACAATAGTGTACGTGATTTGAGAAAGGTAACGGTGTCGCCGCTTTATCCGCGAGATGGAGCCCATTACGACGGTGGCGCGTGCTGGCCGCGGATCGCGCGTTGGCCACCGGCCACCGGCCACTGCTACTAGCCAGTGGCCACTCGCTCGCCACCGGCCACAACACAAAAACTCACTCCTCGACGACAAGAATTAAACTCACCGTGCACACCAACTCGATTAATTGTACCTCTTTACGTTTCACATCTTTTTTACGTATCGCAAATTGAAGTTGGCGAAAAAGTCGCCTATGTCGCATCGGTTGCGAGATGAAAAACGCAGCTAATATCTCCGAGTTAATCAACGTTCGAACAACAAAAGCAAGAGCGTACGTCATCTCCGAGTCGAAACACAAAAAACAGGATGATGCTCGAAATCTCAGAAAAAAATGATCCACGTCAGTTAAGGTTCGATTATAACATCACAAAGAAAACAGTCGCGTGGCGAGTAATAAGGTTTGAATCCAATCACCTCGGCGGCGGCAGCAGCGGCCAACGCAAATTGAACCATGGAATATTTCACTAGCCACGCCCCGGACGTGTGTAATTGCACGGATTTATCAATCCACTTTACGGCTCCAAACAGTTTTTGTGGCGGGCACAGTGGACGCGGCACGCGCCACTTTCTATCTACCTATCTGAAGATGTAATTTGGGTATAATGCTTTTTTGTACTGATTTCTGCGCTTTATAAGATGACGAAGTCCATATACGATAACGGTATCTGTCTTTCTACTTTGTTGTCGTGATGAAAGTGTTAATATTGAGTACATCCAAACCTAATTGAATATATTGAAGTCTTAATATTTTTGACTTAGAGACTAATGGAAACTTAATTCCTGCAAAAATAAAGAACTCTATCATGTACCAAGCTAAGTTGTTTTGAACATCTATGTCTTCTAGATATATTCCACTTAAAGTATACTTATATGCAATGATGACTGGATTTGTACATTTCTGGTTAAAGGAAATGTAAACATACTTATTGTTTTACCGTAAAAACTTCTGTAAACTTGAACATTTCTTTAAATTCGATACATTTTCAAATTTATTATTATTCCATTAGAATCTTTTGCATTTTCTTGTCGTTTGAAACGAAAATATTGTCATTAGCATTCACTTAAGCCGGTTTACTAACACTAATAAATATTGCCTAGTTTTATTAGATATCCGATACATCGATATTCAAAGCAGCGTAAAAAAAGCGATAAAAATCACCTAAATTCTTAAAACAAAAAGTAAATCGATGACTGCTATAATTTTCCAAATGTCATCACTGAGTGTTGCTGGCCCACATTCTTTACACGTGCTACAAATATTTAGAAGGCTGATGTTGACTACAGAAGGAATGAAGGAAAAGAGCGAGATGCACATATACTATAGATTAGAGACAAAGCGAGATAGTGTCTCACAGTCTCATCTCACGTCAGTTCCGAGGTGCTGCGTCTACTTATTGCCTAACTTCAGACAGGTAAATATTTGTGGCGACTATTGTATTACGATTTCGTATTGCATAGTATAACGCGTAGTGTTTTCCGTTCCGGCCGGCAGCCGCAACGCGCATATCAGTAAAAGGTAATACAAAGTTATCGCGGGAAACAATAATCCGAGATAATGGATTAGCTCACAGCCGTATATTTATAAACACCGCTATCGATATCGATATTATTAGTGGACGTCAAAATCGAATTATTCTTGATCGATTATCGTCGACACAGATTACTGGCCGGTAGCCGTTTTAGATAACAATAATTGTGTTTTGTGCTTTGATTTATTTTTTATAAATTTTTATGCCAGTTAGATTATAGCGTTATCGATCCTTGGAATTATTGCAATGAAACCGGGATGTGGTTGATTTGGATATTCTACGAACCCGAAAATATTTCAATATAAAGCGTATTTTTTGCATACTTTCACATGGTCGTTGGATTACCAGAACTTCTGTATAAAAAGCATTGAGCGCTAAATCTTCACCTCATCGTTATGCATTATCTCAAAGTTACTCTGTTTATTATTTAATAAAACCTCAAAATCTCAAACATGTTCCAATAATTATCAATTTAATCAAAAAAAAATTATGTTCATATCCATTTGCCTATGAATATCCTGAAATGGCCTATGTCCAGCAGTGGGCAGTCAAGGGCTGTTGATAATGATGAAGTCAATAATCGGTAACGAAATTTAATGATAAAATCCTCATACATACAGGAATTGTTACAAAATGTTGCTAAATGGAATGATTCAGAACTCTCACGAAAGCTAACAATGTTGACATATCTGTTTACAGCATTAAAAAAATTATGTAACATATAGATTTTAAAACTGCATGACTTCTTTAGATCTTTATTTCAAAACTAGAGTTACATTTTATTAAATCGTAAACAGATAACTAATGTAAGGGTTTTCCATAATTTGTTTTATAGTTTAAACATTAATTTAAAGGACGTAGATGTCTAGATTGCAGTTTGTTGCAGATAAACCCATATTTACCTACTGTTTATCTGTCGCCAGTTATTATATCTTGGCCTATTCAAATTGATTGTGATTTGAAAGACATAAGTATTTATTGTTCTATTTAACATAGTGACACGTATCAAGATAAGTAGCGTTGTGGAAATTCACTGTGAGATTCTAAACACTCAGCTTGTCTACACATTCTTTACTATTATATTAGCTAGGGATACAACACTAGTAATGACTTCCCTCATCAGATTTCCTGGTAATACCTAAATTAGATGAAATTATTTTAAATTATTGATTAGGCAACCCGGTTACAACATGTTTAAAAAAATGTGCTCTATCATGTAATTGTAGGTTTTATCAGGAAATCTGATGAGGAGAGGAAAAACGCTTTGTATCTCAACCTATATAATTTTTTAACAGATTTGTAATACGACAAAACTAACTCGTTATCCAAACTATTAATTGCCAAAGTTTTGAACGCAGGCTCAACTGAATTGTTTCTGGATAATTCACAAGTTAAAGAAGAAATGTAGAGGTAAGATGTTCACCGGAACCAATAAAATTTCAGTAAAAATGGAAACCCTTAATTTTTATATTTTTAAAATACAGATTAAACAGATTTCATAATCTCTTTCCTATTGAAATAACAAGCATGTAAACAATGCTAGGATTTCAGATTGTTTTTTTTAATATAATTGTAACATATTGGCTTAAAATGTGCAAAATTGTAGTGGAAATTCCAGTTTTATTAATGTTAGTTACATAGTTTAAAATACAATCAATAATATAACCACGTACAATTTCATAAGAAGCATGATTGAAGGGGGTTTCTAAGCGCCTGTGGTTTTTCTGAACCGAACCTCGATTGTGCATTGCGACATTGCTCCAAAGAAACTTGCAATCGATTCGATTCATTCAATTTACATCTACAATAAGTTTATATTTACAATCATTGTGATTAAGTTAACAAATATAGGTAACTAATTTTTGTAGTTACAACGGAGTTCAGACTAAAACTAAATTTGTTTTTTTTTAACGAGAAGCGTATATAAGTAAATGCATGAACCATAATTAGAGTTATGCTAGTAGAGTGCTTATAGAAATCCGTAATATCTACCAATCTGACTTTGGTGACTAACCTAACTTAACTTTTCTTCCTTAAGGACACTCAGAACCATTAATGTAATTTACATTAAGAGATTAAGATTGTTCTATTGTTGCAAAACGATGGAATTCCAACTACAAAATAACCACTGAGCTACAAACTGTACTTAAAAAAAAAAAAAAGTTTAAGATATATCGCAATCAAACGCATTATAAAATATCGGCATCCCCGTACAGATAACGCAGATCATTCTATTTAGATTGCAGATCAGTTTTCGCACCTTATTATGTTTTTTATTTCATTTTGTTTGAATACCGGACCTGAATACCAATTATGGCGTTGAATGCACTAATTTCGATTTAATGACAGTGATTAAGAAACGACTATATTAGCCATGGTTTAATGCTATTACAAACCATTAATAAGACACGTTCCGCTCTCTTAAATACTTCAATGGAATTTCATAATAATTAATATTAGATTTACATTCCGCATTACTAAATGTCATATTTCGTAATACTAATATTACCGGAAATCTAAACTGCACTTATCATTAATTTCAGTAACATTTGGCTAATAATAGCTCTAATGTATATAGCGTTTGTTTTGTAACATCTTATTTTTACATTTACACAACGTTGAATAATACTTATTTATTAGATTTTATCGCTTCGCATGCTAATCACTGTTTCTATCTTATTTTAGACCACTCCCACATTGAATAAGATATTACTTATTTTAAACTAGCTTTCCGCCTCTCCGTCCGCATGGAGTTTAAAAAAATAAAATCGAGTAGCCTATCTGTTCTTCCTGATTATCCCCTACGTCTGTGCGAAATTTCATCGATATCCGTCCAGCAGTTTAGGCTACAAACTCTAAAAAATATCCATCCATCTATTTTAACTTTTGCATTTATAATATTAGTAAAATAATCTATCTACATTCATAAACATTGCTCATGCAACTTATGAAACACAGTAATTTCATGCCGGGGGTAATGTTAAATACATTGTTGAAAGCTTAATACCATCCTCTTATTTGTAACTTAAGGAAATAAAATCCATTAAAAACCTTTATTCACTTAAAGTTATCAATTATCTTTTAACGTTTTTAAATTTGATATCAGTTTAAACCAGTCAAACAGTTCTGAAACATATTGTTATGACGGTATATTTCTAATACCCTAATTACTTCAGGTTTATGTTTTAAATGATGACAGCATTTTAAAATTTAATATAATTAATACAGATCTAGAATTCACCCCGATACGATGTATCTATTTTTAAAAATATGACACATTCTAAATGTGTTTGTTTAAAAATACATCGAAATATTGACCTCGAAAACCTGTCATAAATATTCAATGTTTCTATTTTATTGACCATCAGAAATCGAAAATAACAAATATGTACATTATCTGCATTGACATTTGAAAATAACAAATTATATAATGAAGAAAAACTAAAAGCCACTTCATTTCCGATAACAAATCTTTTATTTGGATACCTACATGAAAACATCGCCACCGTAATTTGTATTAAAATTTCAAGGTTAAATAAAGCTATAAAAATTTATATCATAAAGCACGCTGGACAAATTGGTTTCCGTTTGCAACAATACTTTATTCTTTACATGAAATACTTGAATTTGTAAAACACAATTAACGGTTGACAAAGAATTACAAAAGATAATTTTGTTATTTGTTTTGTATAATAGACATTCCAAACCAATTGATCTCTACATTACTATAAAACTAACTACTTCTAGGGAAAAATTTTAGGTGCAAATATTATGCGGAATATAACATCGGTATCTTTACAAAGAACATATCTTAATTCCTTCTTACTAATACTAGAAATAAGAAAATGAAAAATGATGGATATCAGTTACTCTAATACGGTTCAACAGATCTCGCTGAAATGTCACAAAGATTTAGGACATATTTGTTAGAACACGCAGGCTAATGAGATTTTTAGTTATTTTCATAACAAACTTTTTAAAACAATAAAACAGATTTATTTATCCAAACAACTTCAAACTTGTAGCATATTTACTTAAGATTGTGGTTTAAGGGTATTTTATAAGTTTGCCTAAATTCAAATATTTTACATTTTACACTGTTTCGTCTAAATTTGGCTTATCATGTAAGTTAATTATTTATAATAAAGTTAAACCTTCAAAATTACGTAATTTAATATAAATGTTACTGTTGTTTCAAATACATTAAGCTTTCAGTCTTATTGTAAACGATATTGAAATGCGTCGTATCGACGTGTCCTTGCTGAAATATCGCTTACTATTGTTAGTATTTAAATTATTTTTATGCAAGTATACGTGTCATTATTTTTATGCAAATCAACGTTATCAAGATGAACTTGGCCGCTTATTGTCTAGGTGAACCAATTAGGCGTGTATTGTCTTACAAAATCACAAGGATCCTGACAGAATTAATTCGTGCAGTTTATGCGCAGTTTATTTTCAGAACTTCTGTGTCATACTAAAAAATGTAATTCAATTTTAAATTAACGTTTATTCATTTGTTATGAACAATTATTAAAATACAATTTAAGTTTCACATAATTATGATTTACTTTTTGTTTTTATTACTTTATTCAAACAAGAGCGGTAAAAAGTATAAGTAAATGCAAAAAACTAACCTGCGATAAGTCACTCGGGGCCTCTGATTTGACAGTATTGGCAGCTGCCCATGCCTCGGCGAATGTCTCCATAGCACTCTGAAAGTCCATTTTTGTTACAGATTCACGACGACATCGGCATAACGAAATTTCACTGAAACATGCGCCCGGTGCGGGCGATATAACAACCGCAGACACGTTCGCTTCGGCCGGCCGGCGGCGCGGTACTGACTCCGCTCGGCCCCGCCCAGCGAACCGCCCGCGTCGAGAAAAACCGATACCGGCCGAGCCTTACCGTTTCAGCGCTTTTCTTTTTTAAGCCGCTATTTTAACGAGTTTCGGTGGTTTTTTTTTTCGTTTCATCCAAAGCCCGGCCCACGGTAGTGGTTGGGCGGCCTTTAGATTTATTTACACTTGTAATTCGCAGTACTCTATGCAGTATACGAATGCTTAATTTGTTGTACGGATGATGGATGCGAGGCGTTATCTTGTTATACGATTACGCGCCGTATTGAGCACTACGTAATTCGACGTCACTCGGCTTCATTTACACTCGTATCTTCTAGTGAGACTAACAGACTTACTGTTATATCCCTTCGTACTGACATGTAGAGCAGGGTTTACAAACTAATTAACGGGATTACTCAATGAACTAGATTTATAGGTCTATAGATTTTACTTTTAATTGAACATTAGTGTGGGCGTAATTTTGCTTTATTTAAAAAAAGGCTATCAAATTAGCTAATTGCAATAGAGTGGCAAATGGGCGAGGCGTAGAGTACCCGCTGAGGAGGCATTTTTATTCATTAAATAAATCACAGCAGCTCCCCGACTGCTCCGGGATATAGGAAAAAAATTGTCACGGCTTCCTATAATTTTGTACGTGGCCGTTTAAGCGATGTTACCGCCTCGCCTTCCGCTTCTTTCTAATTTTTCATAATTTTCAGAAGCTTTGTGTTTGCTGCGTAATTACTAATAACGACACAGTTTAATAAACGACACAGACAAGTCGCTTAATAAAGTTTTTACAGATGTTTTCATTTTTTTATTGGACTTTTTAATACGTTAAGTAACCACAACATTACATATAAGCTTTTTTAATGACTGACATTAAATCTGAAAATTCAAAGCAACAGACTTAAAAATTAAATAACCAAAAATTTTCCATGAAATTTGCGCATCCGTGAATTCGTTCCGTAGTCTTTTGTAATCACACACAGACTGTTTTCTTTACATACAAATGTAGCGATTTAATTAGGTTATGTAAGAGATAGTTAATTTCAACGAGACGGAGATATGCCACCTGTCACGGTTCTGCAGATGTTTAGACAAGTTTATTTATTAATTTAATCTTTACACTTATTTGTATTGCGATATCTTTACAATATAAGAAAACCTTATTATATCAAAAGTTTAATTATTAGAAGAATCGAGTGAGTTGGTAGTTTATTTTATGTATGTTAATATTTTCGTGAAAAAAACCAGAACATTCCTTTTGGTTTCTAATAAAATTCATGTTTTTTTTTTAAACTTTTATAGCCCGCCTTTTAAATTTTGATCGGCAATGTTCAATAAATTATTATAATATTTGGATTTAAAGTATTAAAACTTTGCTAGTAGTAAATGCTAGGAGTTTAAAACTAAGAAACTTGCACTTTTTAAGTAAAACGACATTTAATATTAATAATACCTTATTTCTTATTTATCCCAGTTTCTATTATTATTTTCCAACATATAATAAACGTTTATTAATAAATCTCATCTTAACAAACTGCATAAATCTATTTAAATAAACATTATAAAACTTTAAAATATCAAAATAACGACACAAAATACATCTCGAAACACAATACCTTTTACAATACCCGTCATGTTTCCCTGAAGATTATCAAAATATAATAACTCGAAGCGGCACCGTTAAGTAGGGAAGAGAGATCTGTTACAAAGATAAAAACATTTAACGTAAGTAGGGCAATATCAATATAGGTAGCGATCCGAACCTTTGTTTGCACCGATTCTTTTGTCTCCCCGACTCAGATAAAACAATAGAAAGCTTCAATAGAACATAAACAAGTAACACCGCTCAATGAAAACCCCTAGTTAAGAATAACTTTACAATGAATTTTATAAAAGAACCTGTTTAGTTATTCTGTAATCTTTTTAAAGAATAAAGAGATACGAGTAATCCAATAGCTAACGATTAACTTTACAACTGTGCGCTTTTCTGTTTATCTTAACATCGAAAAAAGGAATGTTTTGTAAAGATATTCATTTAATTAATGCACCAGAAAGTCTATTTTGTTTCTTAATACAGAACTTTCTATATGTATACTTATTGCCCAAATAGAAGAATGTCCAACAACCAACCTGAAAAAAAGTCCTACGTCTATACTAATATTATGAAAGATTTGTATTTTTGTATTTATCGAAATATCTCAAAAACTACTAAGCTGATTTTTAAAATTATAACACCGTTAAAAAGATGATTTATCTGTGAATAATATAGGCTATGTTTATTTTTATAATTTTTAATTTTACGCGTCGAAGTCGCGAGCAACAGACAGTTTCATATATTTATATTTTCAACGGACATTGGACATTGTCTTTTTAACTAAATTTATTGAAATCATACAAGTTAAATGTGTTATACGCATACACGTCACAAATATGTACTCAAATCATTGTAACTGTACGTAACTACCAAGTGTGAATAATGTACGCTAAGAGAATAATTGTTTTTAAGAAATAGGAACGTAAATAACTTAGCTACGTATCATATCTGATAGTTTAACACATTCTTATTTGTTTTGTGACGTTTCGTGCTAAAAATATCAAAGTTATATTGAACTTTTTCATGTCTAAATCGGTTTCAAATTGTCAATATTTTCGAGCATATAGCGTTGTAGATTTAAAATGACTTAGACTACATGTACTATTTCTAGATGCCTTTAAGTATCTTAGATTGACACCCACTCTTACGTAAATAATTTATTGAAAAATCTTATTATAAATCAATACATTTAACAATTTTATTGTTTTTTAAAAGGTAAAGAATTTTTCATAATAAAAGAGGGAGCTGGTTTGAATACGATACATGAAATTAAGAAAATTAAAAATGATTAATGCAATAAAAGTTGACACGAACTCTTAACATGTTTAAGTTAGAATAGATAACACAATACTATGCTATTAAGCGGTCAGAAATATTCCTTAGTTAAAACACAATCAAAACGCCTAAATCATGTTAAGCGTACATCCAAATCTTCCATAATTCACACCATATACGTCAACACTACGTACAAAATCATTTCATAAGCAACCATATCGGTATCGGAAACTGACAATCAAATTTCCCATAATATTGAGTCACGATTGTAAAATAAGAGCCGCTAAATTGCTTGAACAAACACGATGGATACGTCTGTAACTGTCCGCTATTAACGCCTGAATAGTCTTTTATCTTTTTAGCGGCTACCGGTTTCTAGTTTAGACGAGCATGTGTGTTTACAAACGTATATTGCAGCTAATCTAAAATTATTCATTGGATATTGATCTCTATGTCAATGGACTAAGAGTTAGCTTACAGCTAATTGAATGAAAATTAAATTTGTTTCCTTCTAAGGGCTCTTAAGCGGTGTTCGGATCTGAACTCGATTCACTCACGTATCGTGTTTTGTTTTTTGACAGTTGTTTAAGAATTATCTCGTTTTAGGAAAGTAGTATAAAACGGCCACTTAATTGCCACTACATATGTACAGATTCTT
>DVQG01000325.1:0-15737 GCA_018231605.1 Papilio ambrax
CCGAAACGACTATCGGAATAATGGTAGTCGATTTCATACGCCACATGGCGGTAATCTCGTGAGCCAAATCCAAATATTTTAATAGTTTTTCATTTTCGGCTTTCACGAGATTCTCGTCATGTGGGATAGTGATATCGACTAACATTACACAACTCTCAGACCGATCTATTATTACTATATCAGGCCTATTGGCAGCAATAGTCCTGTCTGTAATAATAGATCGATCCCAGTAGAGCGTGATATGGCTATTTTCCAGATATTTAATAAGTCTATTATTATTAGTTTGAATACTCTTCACTATGACCAAATGGAGAAAATCAAATAGACACAACACCACAGTATATAGCCTGTCTATTTATAGACCCAGAGTATTTCTGCAACCTGATTGGCTTGTGCAGAATTATGAACAAAAATGCAATGGAGCTGAAGTAGAGCTTAAAATTTACTTTATGGTTCATTAAAATTAAAAATGAAATGCATTGCCATTTCTATTTTGTAAAATTTTGTAAGATACAGTACCAATATAGTTCTTTCATGAATAGTGACATGATAAAGAAGAGAGTGCTTAAAGTAACGAAGAATATATTGCTCTGGAGGTCGAAAACCTGATGTAAGCGAGGTAAGGCCAGGAAGATGATGGCAATAAGCAGTAAGGTCATTAATTTCATCTTAATACTAAATTAGTTACTACTTATCAATATTAGTAATACTTACTACTATATTAAAACATTCCGATAACATATCTGAGTAAACTTCCTTATATTCTAAATTAAAATAGGGTATATTTAGATCTTTATGAAGACCCACGCTCAAACAACACCTGCATAGTTTAACAGACATCTTTATTTATCATTTATCACATTAATTTCACAAAAGACAATTCTATTAACAACTTTAATGGGCAAAACAATTAAGTTTTATTGAATTTTGATTGACAACTGTATGACATTGACGTTTACCGGTTGAGGGAATAGGGATGTAACGCATACTAGTCTTTTTCAAAATCGATTTACTGCAAAACATAATCGATTTGTTTATATGTCTCGTCGCTTTTGTTTAGTCAAAATGGAAGCGGTAACAAATTCTTCGATAAATACCTGTTTTTCCGACTTTGTTAGTAAAACGAGAATGACTAGCCCGTTTAGAGGCATAGCATAGCTATCAGTCGGTTCTTGTGAAAAATAAAAAGTGAGTTCTCATAATTAAGTTTTACTTATGTTCATCGGGTTAGATCATTTGTGGGTCTAAGATAAATGTAAAGGTTTATGAATATTTCTCTGTCCGATCTCGGTGTACAAACAGTCCACAAACAGGATAAAACGAAAACGGCTAACAAGTAAATTAAAGTCATTCGATTATAATCACCATTGTCTATGACCCGACCCATAGATTCTTTTTCCAATTTCGATTTTCGATTTTGTCTCTGTATTTTTTCACAAAGAAAATGGCGTCAAGCTTCTCGCTTCTAATTTAATTATTTAAGTTTTACTTTACTGTTTTCTGTAATTTCCACAGTTTTCTTAAGTTATTTATAAGTGATAATGTTTTAAGACTTCGAAATGGATTTTGACAATATTGTTGTGAAGGAAAGCCCGGGGCTATGCCGGTGCTGCCTTTCCGAAGGATGCTACAAAGACCTGAGTACTGAATATACATGGATGGACGATACAGAAATATATGCCGACATGTTACTAGATTGCTTCGATATAAGCGTGAGTTATGTTTAACATGAGAACATAAAATTCACCTTATTTTGTGTCTTTATGATAATTTTCATTGAATGATTTCTACTGTACCGATCATTGTTCCTCAATATCACTTGAAAATAGCCACCAAGTGTTAAGTCCCGAAGCAGTGTATATTTATGTTCCCTTACTGGCATTAATATCATTATTCTGTTACAATTTCATCAGATCTCTCAACATAATGAAGGGCCCAATGGTCCCAACCGACTGATATGCGAGGTTTGCGTGACACGGCTAAGAGATGCTTGCAACTTCAAGAAGCAGGTACTGGCTTCAGAAAAGAAGTTTGTCGACATGATTGGCAGGGGTGGATTCAAGCCTAAAGGTATGTAGTATTTATTTCGGTACAATATCTAATTCAGCTGGCATAGTTGATTTTTTTTTTGTTAAAATATTACAATGTTCCAGTTACATACAATGTTCCTATCAAATCTGAGACGATTCTAGAAGTGCAGCCTCTAGAAACTGAGGTGGAATATCTGGACGAGGGTATGGACTTTGGTGATGGTGAGAACAATTTTTTTTAATAAAATTGTCATAAATTATTGCTTAGTTTTTTGATCTGCCAAATACTAAATATTCTATTAAATATTTACTATATTTATTTATTAATACTTAATGAACAAACACATTGTACACTAGGTTTCGAATTTGACTTTGTCCATGAATTAAAAAAAACTTTATCAGTGGTCTGTGTTCTGCCAGACTAGCCTTTCAATCTGCAAACTCTAATAAACATACATACCTCCATCTAAATTGTCTCATTTATGTTAGTCAGATTAAATATCAATTTTAATATACAATGTCATGTAAATTATCAGATACTAGCAATTTTGTTAGTATTTTTTATTATAGAAAAATATATAACCACATTGATGTCCATAAGGGCAACCAAATGGCTGTCAAAGTGTTGAAAAATATTTTAAGTGTCAAACTATATTTTATTAGGATAGTGATAATTTTTAAAATAATTAAAAAAATTAATATTTAACAGTATTATATTAATATTTCAGATGTACTAAAGGATGATATAACTGCCCAAACAAGTACAGAAAATTTTACTATAACAACATTACCTATCAAAGGCAAAAAGGGAAAAGCCAAAAAGACTGTCACTAAAACTGAGAAGAAGGCTTGTTCAAAAGTAGTAGTTGTGGAGAAGCCGAAAGTTTCAAAGCCAGTTACTAAAGGTAAGTCTTCATTTATCTGTATATACAGGTGTTACATAAATCACTGTCAAGCTGACATTTTTTTAAACATGTTACCTTTCACATAATCCATCTCTTCCCACCTCTAAAGATATGCCTATTTAATTTTTTTTTGTTAATGAAATTGAAATAAAAATGTTTGACATTGATTTTTGTATCATCCTGTACATTTGTTTCATGCATTTCAAATAAGAATGTTTAAACATGTGTGAAAAGAGTTGAAAATTTTTGTTTATATTACTCTTACTGTGTTGTTGATTTGACAGCTGTAATATTACGATATGCCATAAATATGCATTCTTATTTGAAATATCATAAATTACAATTACTGTTGATTTATTAAATGTGGTTTTTTACAATATTACTAGTTTATAGTTTAGAAAAATAACATTTTTTTTACATTATTGTGTGATATAAACATGTAAAAAGATAGATATGGATAAATACTTGAATTTCTTTATCTTAGGAGACATTGAAAATTTAATTTTTAGAACATTTTCTATTTTAACTGACTTGATATTTCTATACTTTCTCAACTTGTTATAGTTTGTTTTTTTCACATATGTGGAATTAAATATCGTAAAAAAAAAAGTATAAACACCGTTATGAAATAGCAAGCTTAGGCCTCATAGGTTTTTGCTACATAATGTAGACTAGACAAGCTAATAGAATAAATTTAATTGGTTTTTACGGGACATCTTGTTCATTTTACTAAATAAGTTTTTAATGTTCTCACAAACTTAATAAATTATTTGCATCTACAAAAAAGCAAATACAGTCTGTTCCATTTTATGAATTTGTTGTCAAGTTATTTCTTGACAAGATTGATCTAAAAGAAATTAAATTGAAGGAAAAAAGAAGATATTATTTAAAAGTTAATGTTGACCAGAGATAAAAGAAAAACTAGAAGTGACAACTGTGATTTACCATTTTAGGTGAGAATGAAGAAATTGAGGCTGTGAGTAAGTCCTCAATGACGTCAACAAAACGACATCGCCTTATGAAGAAGAACGCTATATTAATTCTAGAATCTTCTACAGTAATGCCTTTCAAATGGCATAGACAGAATTACCTATGTTTCTATTGTCATCAAAATTTTAAAGACACTACCCTACTAAAAGAACATACAAATGAACACAAAGAACCAAGAATAAAATCAGCTGTTTCTTATTTAAGAAGAGATGAAAAAGTTAAAATTGATGTATCATCAATTATTTGCAATTTATGTGATAGAAATATTGATGATTTGAATACTTTGATAGAACATCTTAAAACTACCCACAAAAAGAATTTCGCGAACTCCGATTATGGTGTTATACCCTACAAATTACATAATGATCGATTCCAATGCGCGTTATGTACGACTGATTTTCAATATTTTATCAAATTGAACCAGCATATGAATGTACATTACGAAAATTATGTATGTGAGTCATGCGGTAAATCATTTTTAAGTCAAGATCGTTTACGATGTCATTCTATTTGTCACGGTTTAGGATTTCGATGCAAGTTTTGTACGGAAATTTTCGATTCGTTAACACAAAAGATTACCCACGAATTCAAAGTTCATGATCGTAGGAAATTAATCAAATGTATGTATTGTTCAGAAACCTTTCAAAATTACACAACAAGAAAAAAACATCATAATGAAGTACATAATAAAGACATGTCTATTAATAATTGTCCGATTTGTAATAAATCGTTTCATATTAAAAGTAAAATGCAAGTACATATAAAAGAGGTTCATCTTAGAGAGAAGAATTTTTCATGTACTATGTGCGAACAGAAGTTCTTTTCTAAAAGTCATGTACAAAAACATATGATAAAACATATAGGTGAAAGAATATACCAATGTGAAACATGTAAAAAATCCTATGCTAGAAAACAGACTTTACGAGATCATATGAGAATTCATAATAATGATAGAAGATTTGTTTGTGCGTTTTGTAGTCAAGCGTTTGTTCAAAATAATAGTTTAAGATTGCATTTAAGAGTACACCATCCAGAAGTTGATACTTAATTTACAGTATACAGAGAAATTAACTGGCTGTTAAGTGTTTCCCTAGTGTAGCTTGACTACTTCATTGTCATGTTAAGTGTTTCCCTAGTGTAGCTTGACTACTTCATTGTCATTAAATGGTTATTAAAGCTATCAAATAGTTTTCACACACTAAACATTTCAATGAATTCAATTAGCCCGTTGGGATTTTTTTCCCTATCAGTTTGCCGATCGGCTCAACAGGAAAAACCCCTCTAAATCTCCATAAAATTTCTATCATGTAACCTTTTATCGTATAGCATATCTGAATGAAATCTATCATAAACATCTCTTATCACCTTAGGTGTCATATGTAACTTTTTGTCACACAGTGTCTATAACATTGTGTTTGTCGTCTGGGAGGTATGAATTTCAGAATTATTTCCCAAGCCATGAGTATCTAAATGTCACACGCATAAAAATCCAAGGAAAAAAGGGGAAAATTGGGGGTGAAAAACAATATATGATATATTATGTAGTTTTAAACACATTCCAACAAAAAAATATTGTGTTTTTTTTATTCGCTTACTTTGGGTCTGGCGCTGAAGGTGTTAAGCAAACGTTTGTCTCTCAGTCCTTATTTTTAACTAACGTCAACCACCTTTCTTTTGTAATTTTGTTTTTCGTGTGGTGTGAAAATGTATCTTGTAAAAAAACTTAGGAATGTTTAGTGGTAACTTTAAATGTACCCAGAAACTAAACTATTTTATTCTATTGTCTTTTATTTTCTAAATGATTAAAAACATATCGGGTACATTTACAGTTATTTCTATTTCAGGTGTAACAAGAAAATATAAAGGCAGTGAATCAACATCTTTACGTAGACGAAAGAATCTTCAGTTGATTTTTAACAATACTACGGTAATACCGTTTAAGTGGCGTGGGAAATATCTCTGTTTCTATTGTAGTAAATACATGACAGATTATAGTGAACTAAGAACTCATACAAACTCACATGGTGATTGTTCTATCGTTGATCATTCTTTAAAGGTTTTGAAAGGTCAACATATGGAGATCAAGATAGACGTTTCAAATATTACCTGCTTAATTTGTAATGAACCTCACCAAACAGTTCATGAAATTGTAAACCATTTAAAAAAACATAGACTTATTTATGATTTTGAAGTAGAAATGGCTATCGAAGAATATAATCTGGCTAATTTAAAATGTATGTTATGCGATGACAAGTTCACGTATTTTGGTTATTTGGTTTCCCACGTTAATAATAAACATCCGAAGAATTGTCTGATATGCGATAATTGTGATCAAAAATTCAATAAGAAGAGAGACTTGTTTTCTCATATCAAAAATTATCATAAAGAAGGTGGTTATAAATGTGAATATTGTTCGAAATGTTTCACTTCATTGAATATATTGAGAAAACATAAAAGTAATAGACATTTAACGAATTGTGATATTTGCAATTTAAAACTACCCACCGCTTCATTGAAACAGAAGCATATGAAAATAGAACACCCTGATAGTGGGTCGTTACAGTGTGATAATTGTTCAAAAGAATTTCATACTAAACAAGGTCTAAAAATGCATACAAGAAAATGTAAGGTAGTTAAAGAATTTTTTGACAAAGATGTCAAAATAGAAAATGATTCGATGGATTTGGATGACAGTTATGAAGATCCAAAAAGACCGAGTGTCAAACAAATCAGAGAAAATATAGTCACGATTATAAATATGTCAACAGCTGTACCTTTTAATTTCTTTAAGAATAAATTTAATTGCTTTTATTGTTCGAAAGATTTCCCCGATTCTGATGCAATGCGGGATCATACTATATTAGAACATCCTGTATGTGACGTAAAACAGAAATGTATAAAAAAATGTAGGGAATCGGTAGCTTGCGTTAAAATAGACATTTCTACACTTGCATGTAAACTATGTTTTATACCTATAAGTGAATTAGACAGCCTAATAGAACATTTAACAACTACCCACAATGCGAATTACGATAAATCTATAACTACCTGCTTACAACCGTATAAGTTAATAAAAGATAGTATGGCATGTCCTATTTGTCCGAATGAAGTGTTCAGATTCTTTGGAACTCTGTTAAAACATATGAATAAAAAACATACTAATAATAATATAATATGTGTATATTGCGGCGAAACTTTTAGACGCGATCAAAATTTACGGGTTCATATATGGCGTCATCATAGAGACGGTAGATTTAAATGTGACATTTGTGGCGCAGATTGCAATATACCCTCACGTTTGTATTTACATATGGCTAAAGACCACGGTGTTAAAGCGGCCAAGTGTCCTAAGTGTCCGGAATGTTTTGAGACACAATATTTAAGACAGAAGCACTTAATTGAGGCACATAATTCCGGACATAAATGCAATTATTGCAGTAAACTGTTTACAAGAAACTCTTTTATGAGAGATCATGTTAGACGGACTCACTTGAAAGAGAAAAATGTCGAATGTTCGATCTGTACTATGAAGTTTTTTAATAATATACTATTAAGACGGCATATGGTGAAACATAGTGGGGAAAAGAATTTTAATTGTGATATATGCGGAGAACGTTTTTATTGGAGAAAAAGTTTGCGTAATCACATGATAAGACATAACAAAAACGCTGAAATACAAATATAATTGAAGAAACACCAAAAAAAACATCAGTATTATTATTTCTAAGAACTAAAACTTTAACTCAAGATTAGTTAATTTTTAACATTTAATTATATTTGATGATTTTTTCGTCCTGCAAATAAGAATTCCAAAATTCAACGTAGATTTTGAGGGTACATTAAAAAATTTGGAAAAATTTCTTTGCAGATACTAAAACGAAGATACCGAGCAAAAGTTGTGTGAGACGAAGAAATCTTCAGATTTTATTCAATTATACAACGTTAATACCATTTAAGTGGCGTGGGAAATATCTATGTTTTTATTGTGGTGAATATTTGCCGGATTTTACAATACTCAGGCAGCATACTGTTAGTCATGGGAAATGCTCTGAGAACGATCGTGCTATAAAACTCGTAAAATCAACTGATAGCGAAGTTAAAATAGATGTTTCCGTAATGAAATGTAATATTTGTAACAATGAATTAGACAGTTTTGATAATTTAATCACTCACATAACGTCAAATCACGAACTACCCTATGATAAGGATGTTTTAGAAATCACTACATACCGTTTAAACGATTTAAAATGTCTGCAATGTGAAGAAAAATTCAATTCCTTTGGAAATTTAATTATACATGTGAATAAAGAACACTCAAGTAAATGTTTCGTATGCACAGATTGTGACCGTAAATTTAATAAAAAACGCGATTTAGCAACACATAAAAGAACGCACCATAGACAATCGTATAAATGTAATAAATGTCAAACTACCTTCAAAACACAAGTTGAATTAAATACGCACAAGTTAAATGACCACGAATCGGAATGTAACATTTGTTTTAAATGTTTTCCATCTGGGAAACAACGGTTGGCCCACATGAGGGTAGAACATGAATCTGACTTAAAATGTCGCATATGTCATAAATTTATGACAACTAAACAAAAACTTTTACAACACGCAAATAATTGTACTAAAACAGAAAATACGGACAAAATAGTGGCAAGTAAAAAAACAAATCTCAAACAAATTAAGAAAGATATAGTTTTTATACTAAACAATTCAACTGCGATTCCGTTTAAATATTATATAACTAAATTTAGATGTTTTTATTGTTCGAAAGATTTTAAAAATCCTAATTTACTTAAAGAACATACGATTGAAGAACATACTGTATGCGATATAAAGACTTTGAAACTCAAACTTACTGAGGGTAGTATAAAAATAGATGTCAGTTCTTTATCTTGTAAAATTTGTAATGAAACTTTAACAGATTTGGTACATTTAATAAATCACTTTGATGTAGAACATAAAATTACATTAAGTAAAAACATAACGGATGTTTTACAACATTTTAAAGTATGTCTAGATAGATACCCTTGTCCACTTTGTGACATAGAATATAGACATTTTAGTATGTTATTGAAACACATAAGTATGTCGCATACTGAAAATAATTTTACATGTTCCTACTGCGGTCTTTGTTTTAGATATAAACTAAATCTACGAACACATATAGTAAGAAAACATAAACCAGCTACATTTAAATGTACTTATTGTGTTAAAAAATTTACAAGTAATACTTATTTGAAAGTACATTTAGGTAAAGAACATGGTCTAAAAGTCGTTAAATGCTCGCAATGTATGGAGAAATTTACGTCACAATACAATATGCAAAGACATTTAATACAGGCACATAAAGCTGGGTACGAATGCAAGTATTGTAAGAAATTGTTCATTAATACTGCATTTATGATAAAACATATAAAACGTACTCATTTGAAAGAGAAAAATTATGAATGTCTCATTTGTTTTGAGAAATTCTTCGATAAATACCAACTTAATATACATATGGTTAAACATTACGGTGAACGTAATTTTCATTGCGATTTTTGTGATAAAAAATTTATGTGGAAGAAAAATCTACGAGTACATATGATGTCGCATATAAAAAAACAATAAATGTGACAAGAATGCTTTAATAGGGAGGGATGAATCGCATGTAATAAGAAGGACGTTAGATATGAGTGTGTACACAGGTAGAGGCAGACCTTGAAAGAGATGGACAAGAAGGGAGTGACTGAGATGACGTATGATAGAGTTATGTGGAGGATAAAAACCTTTTGCTCCACTACGGGAGTAGGATAAGGTGGAAGATGTTGAAGAGACTTTAAATATTTATATTGGGAAAATTTAGTACCTATTTTCAAGGAAATTACAATAGAAAACCGAAATTTGACACATTTAAAGTTTATATGGAGAAAACTGCGTAAAACTATTTCTAGAAAAAATAATTTTAATCGAATATCCACCAATGGGCGGCAATTATGGTACAAATATAGAAAGAGTAATTTCTTTTCAGATGAAATACCGCATGCCTACGACAACTGTGTCTCTGAGAGGCGACGGCGGAATTTACAAATCTTATTCAACAATACGACCGTTTTACCATTCAAATGGCGGGGGAAATGTCTATGCTTTTATTGCGGGAAAAGTTACGCGGATTATAAAGATTTTAGAAAACATACCCTATCGCACGGTCCGTGTACAACGAAAGATTATTCTTTGAAACTAATTAAAGGAAGGCATGTAGAAATAAAAATTGACGTCTCCGATGTAACGTGTGAAATATGCAATGACACGTTTAAAACTTACAAAGAAATAGTCGACCATTTAATAGAAAAACACAGTTTAGATTACGATAAATCAATCGATACTCAACTTCAGGAATACAGGCTGTTAGATTTTCAATGTCTTTATTGCGATTTACAGTTCAAATACTTTGGTTTTCTAATCAACCATGTCAATAGCATACATCCGCGTAATAATTATATATGCGATGATTGTGGAGCTACCTTTAATAAAAAGAGATATTTGGCACTACATTTTCGGAATAACCACCGACAAGGAGGTTATCCTTGCACCGAATGCTCACAGAATTTCATATCCCATAGTTTATTACGTAAACATCAAAATGATTTCCACTTTAGGAAATGTAAACGATGCGGTACACACTTCGCCACATACAGTATGTTATTAAAACATGTACAAACCGAGCACCCGGATGACGGGACAGCAAAATGTCCCCACTGTTCCAAACAATTACACTCCCCACAAGGCTTAAAACAACATATACATAAATGTAAAGTCAACTTTATAAAAATAGATCATCCTGTAGATGACAATTTTACGGAAATACTACAACCTAATAAGAAACAAAACCTAAAACAAATAAGGCAGAATATCCAATGCGTTTTAAACATGTCTACGGCGTTACCGTTTAAATTTTTCGCAAAATATTGTTGCTTTTATTGTTCGAACAAGTTTGTCGAATTCGCCGAACTTAAAGAACATACGCTTTTGGAACATCCTGTATGCGATTTAGAATCTAAAAGTATGAAGAAATGTAAAGGTGAGAGAATAACTGTCAAGATAGATGTTGCTAATTTAAGTTGTAAAATTTGCGGCGAACTAATTGATAATCTTGATATTTTAATCGATCATTTAATTATGAAACATGATGTAAACTATGATAAATCAATTACAGGGTGTTTGGAACCGTATAAAATCATAAAAGATAATATGCCATGCCCTATATGTCCTAATCTTGTCTTCAGATATTTCGGAATACTTTTAAGGCATATAAATTCTGAACACAGTAATAATAATAGAATATGTGACTTTTGTGGTCGTAGTTTTAAAAGTGTTACCAATTTAAAAGTACATATAACTTACGCACACACGGGAGCTTGCGAATGTATCATTTGCGGAACGAAATTTAGAAACCAATGGTGTTTAAATCGTCATAAAGCGAAAAATCATAACGCGAGAGATTATAAATGCCCGAAATGTCCTGAATTATTTAAATCACAATATCATAAACAGAAACACTTAATTCAAAACCATGATATTGGTCATAAATGCAGTTATTGTGGTAAAATGTTTACGAGAAATTCTTTCATGAACGACCATGTACGTAGGACGCATTTGAAAGAGAAAAATGTCGTATGTTCCGTTTGTAATGAAAGGTTTTTTGATAATTACCTATTACGGATGCATATGGTGAAACATGAAGGTGAGAGGAAGTTCAGTTGTGATGTTTGTGGTAAGGCGTTTTTACGTAGAAGTAATTTGAGCTCGCATAAAGAAATGCATAAGAAATACGGTCACTTACAGACTTAAATATTACCGCGTTTTAAAAATTTAGTTAGATTTTATTACTGCTCATTATGTTTTCATGTCATCATCATCACCAGCTCACTATAAGTCCCGACCGAGAGGCTCGGAGTTTGCACTAGTTAGGATGACTAGGCTTCAGTCAACCACGATGGTTGGCTGTTGGTTGACTTCACACATATCTTTGAATTTCTGCGCCGATATGTACAGGTTTCTTTACAATGTTTTCCTTCATCGTATGAACGTTAGGTATATTATATACATATGAAAATTCGAAAAATGGAAAATCACATTGGTACGGCGGGATTCGAACCTAAAACCTGTAGATTACAAGTCAAGTGCTTATACCACTGAGCCACCGACTCTTTTTCATGTACATGTAATTAAGGGCCTGTTCTACCAAATTGTAAATGTCTGATAACAATGCAACGTGTAAAATATGTGATGGTAATATCTGGTTTTGTTCCTTATCTGACAGTGGCGTCATTTTTAAGCTATCTGAGCCTCTATCAGCCAGTGGTCGGATAGGCCCAAAATATTCGTGTTGTTTTTTATTCAACGAAATGAAGTCTATTTGCCTAAATGCTGTAATTAATTCTAATTAAAGATAGGTTTGTATAGAAATAGTGTTTTTTTTTTTTAATTAAATAAAGACGTTCTTAGATTTTAAATAAAAAAATCAATAAAACATATTCCATTGCCCATATTTTTGTCTGCTAGCGTAATATTCGTTAGTTTATAAACTGATTAAGTATATTAGTATGGATTTCTTTAGTTTACAATACGCTAGTAAGATTGTAAACTTAAATTTTAAGTCGGTTGGTTTAAAAATTGAATATATTCCTAATCTTGTAGGGTTTTTCTAAAAATATTTCTATCTACTCTTATGTGAAAACCTTTATAATTTGTTTAAGGTATTTGAAAACACTTTATCTCGTTAAACATGTTATATTTTTATATCAAAATCGATAATTATTACATGTCTTTTTTTTCACTTAAGATGTAATAGAAATGTATCCAACAATCCCACTATTTTATATGTAATATTGTATTTTAATAAAGTTTAAAAGTATATAACTGGAATTTCCTAATTAGTTTATGTAAAAATAATTTTAAATATAACTTATGAATTCAAATTTGTCTTATTTTATTTATTATGTTTTGATTTATTTTATTTTGATTATTATAAATAATCAATACAATCAAAAATGTTGATTTACAAATTAAATTTTTATAGTACATGCAAAAATTTACGAAAAAATACACATTAACAGTGGTAGAGCCCGCTTTAACAATTTTTTCACGAATAGGCCGGCTCGCCCCCAGCAATACCGCGACCGCAAAGAAGACAGGCTTGAAGTGAAAGCAATTCCGCGTTTCGTCTGATGAGTGGTGCCGGAGGCCTAATATTAGTTCATTTCCCTTTCCACCCTTTTCTTAAAAGGTAAGGATGGGAAAGGAAAGTGGATTTGACGGTGGAAATGCATAGTAAGGGGAAATGTCCTCTTTATGTACGTCTCCTCCTCCGTCAATTAAGGGTAGGCAACGCATCTGCAATTGCGGATGTTTATGGGCAGTGGTCGCTTGCCATTTCGGTGGATTCAGGTGGCCGCTTGCTCGTTTGTCACCATATATTATAAAAAAAAAACACTGTCTAAAAATGATTTATAGTTTGTTTTCCAGTTCGCAATTTATTTAACAAAATATTAAATTACACTATACCATTTTATACATTTCTTTTTGTTACAATGAAAAAAAAAATTACAACTATCGCTCGATTCAACACAATAAATTATCAAATTCCACTACAATAAGTCAGAAATCATTATCATTTACAATTAGAACAATAATTACATAAGAATTACTAATCGTATGGGTTTTATTTATTTTTCATCATTTTAAAACGTAATTATCGCAAACGATCAAAACTAGTTTCACAGACATTGAATTACGTTCCGTTTCAATCGACATTCATAATACAATTGCTTTAGCGCAAAGCAAGTTGATACCTAAAAAAAAAAAATTAAAAAAAATATATTTTTGAAATTGAAAATGATATTCAAATATATTGGATTAGTTTATGTTGTACTTGTACGGTAAAGAAAGGTCACGGTAAGTGTCATGCGGTGCGAAGCGATTTGTTCGAATAAATAAAACATGAGTCGACTCTCCTCACGGCAACAGTGGCGGCTAAGGAGAGGTCCTGATCGTGCTTACGAGCTCTAAAGTGCTAGTGTTGTGGTATTATATGTGCCGTGTTAACAAGGATTATTACTAAATTATCAAAAAGTAAGTAATTTTAATTCTTAAAAAAAAAAAACGGAACAATAAATCAAATAATGCGATAAAATTCCAACGAATAATAAAATTAAAGACAATTTTTGCAACGTAATGCAATTTACGAAAATCTCAAAAATTATGAACTTGCGATTTAAATAAACATAAAAAAAACGACAAGAAAAACGCATAAATATATAAAATTTAATCATTACTAATGTCGTAAATATTTAATAATACATTTGTAGCACAACAATTATATTAAAAACGTTAATAAACCATAAACTATACATAAATCCTCATAAAAAATCTATTTTCATTATTAATTATTATTATTTTTTTAAAAAGATATCTTTTGCCAGAAATTTAAAGCTAGCTAATTTAAAAATGTAGTAATAAAAATTATTTTTGCAAAAGAATTTATAAATCGGTCTATTCCTTATTATTCATTACATATATAAACAAATCTGTCTGTTTCGATGAAATGTAAAAGTCTAAATTCGGAATAATAGTAAAAATTCTACGTGACAATGCATGCGAAAAGATGAAACTAGTATTATCTTCCCCAAATTCTTATATCAAAGTTTTAATCTGTCTAAAAATAATTATAATAAATAAAGCATAAAACGTTCCAAAACATTATGAAAACACTTACGTAATAATTAAATACTATTACACTGCTTTTCTCACATTATTCCATCAATTAGCTTTTGCATGCAAAGCGCGGAATAAAAAAACTTTTGATATCTCAGTCAAATCTTAACACCTACTCAATAATACGAAAATGCGATAAAAATAACAATCAACTTAAACAGGATGTCTCGTAATAAGTAGATAATACTGAAACACTTTTAGTACATTCATCAAGGGCTCAGAGAAAAGTAAAATAAATTCAACAGGGTTGGAAAAAAACTTAAATTTAAAATCTATAGGTTTTTGGTGCAACTAATAAAGTTTACAAAATAATACAATACATGTCTGTTCCTCAAGTAAATAATAAATTACAACAATTAAAACGCAAACTAAAATTGGGCAAAGAGAATTTTCCCATTGGGCCGTTTGAGTCTATGTATCTAACGAAAACACACAAACATTAATAGGCTACTATGAGAATCAATTAGATTATGTCTGAGAGTTCTACACTAAGCGACTGATTAAATAACCTTTAAGTTAATTAAAACTAAATCATTCCGAAACAGTACAATATCCCGCGATTACTCTCCGAAGGATAATTTAATTATAGTAATTATTCGCGTGTGTTTAAACTAAACTGTTGGATGCACTAACATGCATTTTATGAATTAAATCCACTAAATAGACGCAACTTCCTTACCTCAAGGACTATGTCCTTAGGTAAGGAGCAAGCTCAAGCTTTACGTCCTAAAAGACATAACGTCTATTTTCTCTATCAATTGTTGCATTTTCGTTAATATCACTCTCCTAATTTCTTTTTGTGCCGTACAAACGGGTTCGGGTCCCGCGGCACAACCTACCCTTGAACTACGATCGCACCGGAGGGCATAATATTGTAAACGTAAGGGGAAAATGGTACTCACCAGCTCGATGAATTGCCTCACCTCCTGCAGGTGCTCTGTCTCAGTCAGTGTCAATCGAGTCAAAGTCTGGTTCAGTCAGGTCTACAGGCCCAGCGATGCTGCCTGAAGATGTGCCAGTAATTTCGAACGCGAAACCGAATTTA
>DVQG01000326.1:0-15714 GCA_018231605.1 Papilio ambrax
CGTTTAGGCTACAAAAGTCTAACCAACATCCATCTAAACTTTCGTATCTATAATATTAGTATGATAAATTGTATTTTATTTATTTTATTTTGTGAAACCACAAAGCTTGCTTTTAGATGTTACGTTTGTGTATTTATACTAACGTAATACTATTATCTCCATGTCGAAGTATAAAACCTAATCTTCTTAACGATATTACAAAAAAATTGCCTGCGCTATAAGATTCTGTAATCCTACTGCTTAAAGTGGACTCACTACGTTAACATTTATGTAATTTATTTTTTAATATGCATTTAAATTTGTATTTTGGTACTTATAAAACCTGCTACACAAGCTTAGTTATAGCTCAGTTAAAACAAGACACCGCCGTTCGAATTTAAATTTGTTTTAACTACTTGAAAGCTATATAAATACACCAGTCTGTTTTCATTCATTGTTGCACAATTGTATATTGCAGACCTTATGAATTTCAGTTACGGCCAGCATGCCAGTACATCTGGAGTGCCAGTTAATAACAGACGAGAAACTTTACCCTCTAAACAAACTAATAAACGTTGCTCAGTTACTGTAATTAAATTCCTGCCTCGACTTCAGTTGACGGTTGACGCCCACGTTCCGAATTTCAAGTACGATGCCACATGCTAATGTTTATTAAAAAAAAATCGTTTACGGACCAACGAACTCAATGGCGCCAAATATTGCGTGGGCTTTTCGTACTTTGTTACAAGTTTGAATGACAGGTTGAAGAATTGTCTGATAACATAAAATTATTTATCTCAAAGAAAATTATGTTATTGCCTTTATTTTTATGACATTTTTATATTGACCTTAACTAAAATCCAGATGTATTTTGTCAAGCTATCTATGAAATGTTGTACGTAACAAATAACAATTTATTGACTCATTTGTGAATAATAATTTTTTTTATACTTATTTAATAGGAAGGTCAGTGCGGTTACTGAGTCATTGGAATGCTTTATTGCGGAAGATTTTGCGGCTTTTATGATTTAATAATTAAAAGTTTATTTTGTTGCGGTGCCAAGTATATTTACCATTTTGTAATTAAATTTATGCCACGGACATAGACACTATTAATTTTTCTGAATGTAACTCGGTCACTGAAATGTCTCTATTCTCTCTGCGTTATCTCTTGGTGCAAAAAAAAGTAATCTTCAAAAAATCTATCTTTAAGATCTGGAATACCCTAGATAATAAGTATGAATAAATATACAAATAATTGGAATATTTACTATTAGTACACTGAAAACGTACTTTCCGTTACAACGAGGTCGCATAAATTTTATCGTATAAATCTTCAGGCATTAGACCATCTCTGAGTCGATTAAACTGTAGTTAAAGTTAGTATGACTCAGATCGTAGTCCAATGGACATAATCTTCTCGTGTAGTACTACGTTGCCCACTGGTGTGACGTCACGCAATCGCTGAGTCAACCCGACCGAGATGAATGAATAATAGGGAGAGAGCTTTACATTGAATCATTCCGAAGGCTCCTACTGAAAGTTTGACATTTTTTAGTATCACAACATCAGGTATAGGAACTGAATCACTTTAAAGTTTAACGTGAATCTTTTAGGAATCAATTTTGTAATTTTTCGTGGATAAGATAGGCCATATAAATTAAAATTAGTTTTTTCTATAACCATTGATTAAGTTTGTGATGAAATGTTACTGGTTTATTATGAGGTCATCGACGAGATAGTCGCGATAGATGAAAAGGTTTTTTGCTCGCTAATATTTTACAATAGTTTGACTTTTTTTACCTTCAATGGTATCATATCGTTTGCTTTAAAATAAAGCATAGTATCATGGGATAGTTATTCGATGTATGACATAAAGGTGCAGCAGGCTTTCTCAGTGAGTGCAGGCGAGGCGACCCTGTTGCGAGGGCGGGTCGACGCTCCGTTGACTCACCGGCTACCACCGTGACAAACATCTTCATACCTCGCTGTCCTTATACATAACCCTAAATATGTTTATAAGCTTTTATATCCTATTTTAGAAATATAAAAAATCTTAACCATGTCCTACATAGATTTCAGGATTTCTTATTTTGCTTAAGGTTGATTTCGAGTCATGTTTCTGCTTTAAATTGTAGTAAGATAAAAAGCCAAGAGTATTTTAATTTAAAAAAAAAATATTATGTATCACATTGCTGAGTACTTTAATCCAAAGCTCATCGCAGTTTTTTGTCCTCTCATTCAACACATCCTTCAAAAAGCACTCAAACATGACAAGCAAAGAGGTTTTAATTGAGGTGCTTGAATTTTATCACCGCAGCCACTCGCATAGAAATAAAGCCTCCGCAATGAATATTCATAACTGAATGTAAATGTACACTGCTTTTAGTGATATAAACATACAAGCACAGCTTCAAGGAGCTTCGCAATCATACTTCATACTAATATTATAAATGCGAAAGTTTAGATGGATGGATAGAAACGGCTGAACGGATTTCTGTGAAAGTTGGTAAAGATGTAGATGATATTCTGAAAGAACACTTGGGGTACTTGCTTTTGTTTTTTTTTTTAATTCCAAGCACACGGAGTCACGGGCGAAAAATAATTAAATTTAATAACAATAGCATTTATGTATTGATCATTTAAAAATAAGTATAGTTATTATGCAGTGTTTTATTAGAAAAATATTGAATAACCTTCTTTATATAAACTTTTATAGTGTGGAGAACAAAGGCTCATTGTGAGCGACCTATATTTGAATGCTTGCTTGAGGCAAACTTGAACGGTTTCTTATCGTCGTCAATCGGAGTGTACACAAAGAGCAAACAATCGCATTTCGTTCGCCTTTTCAGAGTTATAAATAAACTAGTCCAAAAGAATGCGATAATCTAGTTATGGAATCCGCTTTCAAACACTAAAGATTAAAACATTGATAGCATATTGAAAAATAGATTGGAATCTGATTTTCAGCTGCTGTAGTTCAGCACAACATTACTAGTTGATATTTATTTTTAAGGTTTGTTATGTTAAGTGTATTTTACAAATTGAAATTGTGATGAACAAGCAGAATCGTCATTAACAATAAGTTTTAGTTAACATAATTTAATCATGTATTTAAATCAAACATATTATTTCCAGTAGTGCTTGTAAACATATCAGATTATGCTCCTTTTTACGAACGACAACATTCCAATCATCAACCAACTTAGTCCACTTATTTTTAAGTAACTGAAATTCGTTTGTTTACCTTAAGAAATCAAACGGAGTACGTCTGTCTGAACGTGACCGCTTAAGTGGCAAGGTTGAGGGTCGCCGTCATTCAGAGTGCACGGGCACATAAGACGTCCTGGCTCGTTACAGCCAAGCATCATTACGTCACGACGCAACTTGAGAACACACATCAAGTTTACTAACCTATCTCTACTAAACGCTGTAGAAACTTTATCTCTACAATATTAATAAGTTTTAATATTATTCCTAAGAACAATACGTACAACGTTATTGAATTGTAAATCGTATCGTCTCAAAATCGAATTTAAATCTACAACTTATTTTAGACAATAGAAGGCTTCAGTTTCCCAACTAGACAGTTCACAAAAAAACCTCATCTCACTAAAAACATTCCATCTCATTTCGCAATAACTTAAATTAACCTTCTCGTACGTATATTTTTTTCTCATTAAGTTTTTGTTATTCTCTGAACGTCGTAGAATGATTACGAAGCAAGGTTATCTCGCATACCTATTCTTCATGGCCATTCCAGCAATACGTAATGCATGAGTAGCAATTAATATATATTATTTACTATTAACGTAAACCACGAAGCACGTGAACCACAAGCAGTCAAGTACTAGAATTTACATCTTCGAAGACAATAGTTTAACAACCATAAGATATACGTATATAAATATTTAGTAGCACGTTTACAAAAGTTTTTAAGAATTTTATATCATGGGAGTTTCTTGTTCAATTTGAGGGAATCAAAGATAAGACCTAGACTCACCTATACCCTAGGTCTACCTAGGTACATAACTAGAGATCGATAGCTATTGATCCGTGAACTAACGGCAGTCACACTTGACGTCCTTCGACATTTGATATTAGGAATGCACCCTCCAATATCAAGTTCACATCGCGACTTATACATTCCACGATTAATTTCTACATTTTATACTAATTTTACATGAAAATTAATATAAACAACCAGTATTACAAAGCGTTTACCAAAAAACTCGGGTTTTCATTTAAGTTTTTTCGCTTAGAATACATGTTTCTCGTATACATGTTAATATGGATATTCTTTAGAAGTAATGTTTAGTTAAAGTTTATTATTGTAAACAATGATGTCATGTACTTTGACGTAAAAATAACCAGCTTCGTTATAGCTGGCTGCAACAATAAAGTATAAGGTTTATTGCAATACACTGCGCTGTGTCGTTGCAGTCTCTTGGCCTTTGCAGCTCAGTTGATTTAACGAGCTTGGCGTAGATTAAATATATAATTGTAATATAATGTCATAGTATAAAATAAGAATGTTAATACTCTTACAAATGTTTTAATTTTTTTACAAAAAGAGTAAGAAGGATAACTTTGTATTTGTGCAAGTGTTTTGTTTATGAAAAATGACAAGTTGGTTAAAATGCACATATCATTGTTACAAAATAGAACACCACGTTGTGAAAACTGTAAAATATGCAATAATATACGTGGGCAAAACATCCATTAGTAGCTTTCTCTAATTAACATTTAAACGATTAAATAATAAACAACAGCACCTGATTCTCAGTATAGTCTGAATAAGTAAGTTACAAATCTAGAGACATAAAAGATTGTAACTTAATTAAGGTAAGAATTAATTGCTTTTATTCGGTTTGTAAAGGGCCACTCACTCGAGCGAATGTATGGCAACCTGGTGGGAGTCGAGGGTTGTTCAACGCTTTTCCCCTGAAGATGTCGCAAGCAGCGCATTCATCTGCATTACGTATATACATTGTACATGTCTCAAATTCGTCTGACAGGCACAAGGGCTACACTTTCTTAAGTATTTTCTCTCCCCGTTTACGTGTATTTTTCTCATGCGTTTTACCGTTTCTTTGTTTGCTTTAAAGTGAGATTTTGTTTTATTTTTTTTAATGCTTTTACTTCAATGTATGGGACTTCTAATATTACGTAATTGATAAATATTGCTTTTGAGTATAATAAAATAAATCTTGAAATTTTGATTGTGTTCCTAAATATAAAGCAAGAGTCCCTAACGTAGTATTTGTTAATGTTTGTATTATAACAAATGTAAATTTTGTAAAACATGTAAGTGTGTTACCGACACGTCAGCTATTCTTGTATTGATCCGTTCGCGTCTCGTTCGTTACTTAGCGTGTCTAAATGTTGACATTGGCTTTAGAGCTCTTATATGTCGTTTACATAATTCCTCGAGGGCTCGAGTGTTACGCTCTGACGTCATTTTAACGCCTTCAACAAAGACCTTTTAGTATTCTTTTATGTCAAAGTAAATTTTTATACTTTAACGGCATCGACAAGATGGTTTTTATTTCTGTTTAGTGTGTGTGGATCGTCAATTTGCTAATAGTACAAGTCTTATTTATCTTGTTACTTTAATACGATTTTATTAGAATGTATAGCCAATGAAGGTGTAATTACGGTAATATATTCATAACATATTTACTTACAGACATAAAATTGTACGTGCAGTGTTAGTAATTCGTGACTAGAAACGCCGCGGCCGAGTTCATATACGACCCGAAGCACGTTCGTCGTGAGTTACACATAGCGACATTATTAATTTGCTCTCGTCCCAACTGTCCCGACTAGATCCACTTCAATTGTTATTAGGTCATATGAATTCACCATGGTAACCGACTCATTTCATCTTATCATATACTGTACCGTTATAATGTGTCTAGTTTCTTGAACGCGAATTTGCTGTTTAAACTTTGAAGTTTATTGTAATCGCGAGCAACTGACGTGAGATGAGGAAACTTGGCTTCAAATAGATAAACTGTAGCTTACAGAATCCTTAATAAGGGTATCTTGTAAAGTAGATTTAGCGTCAGTTTTAGTACCTGTTTATGTAACGTACAAATCAAGGATGCGGAGTAAGTTTCGAACTGAACTAAACTGCTCCGTTATGTTGTGTGCAGTGTTTAGTTGACAATTAGTGTCTCGTCCCGTTACCGGCTCATTGTCCTCCTCAATACACCATTGTGCGCTGAATGCAACCTCTCATATTTGCACCACGTTTACTGTTGCACTATTGTTTCGACAAACAGACACTTTTTATCAAGAACAATGTAATTAGTTCTTATAAATTGTGACCTTACTAAGTCTATAAATCTAGTTGTAACAATTCAATTGAAGATAAATTTTATCTAGTCTAGTACTTTACAAAGAGTGTTTTTAATTATTACTTTTTGATTAGCTTTCTTCTTCGTTTGTCATCAGCTAAATGGTTTTGCGAAATAAAAATGATCTAGGCGTCGTCGACCAATTTTACGAACATTTACGTCGCTATTAATTTGTCATTAGGGGCTGTAATTAGTTGGTTCGTAATTCGATGCGAAATGATACCGTTAGCGAACGGTCGGCCTCGAAAAGGGACGACACTCGCCGGAAGTGTAACACCATGAATTGTACAGGCTTCCGGAATTTTCATTTGTGTTCATTGACTCGTTTTAGAACAACACTTGTTACAATTGTTGTGCCCGTTACACGCTGACCTTACAATACTCCGTGTCCTCTGCTCCAAAAATAGATAATCTCCATTGATTTGGACATTAATTCCAGTATGTTTTTCAATTAATTCATCGATTTTTCTGTTAAATCTGTCCGTTTCCCAAGGTGTTCTTTCGTCTTGATTTATCCTTTCATTTACATATTAGATAGAATGTGAAATATCTTTAACGAAGCGCTAAACTTTATTTTTAGGTCATAAACGAGTAATAAATTTTTGATTTAGCTTGACTAATTATCGTGTCGGGGTCTGGGAGAGGGCCAAGGGCAGAGCTGCGTCCGGGCGAGACCTTCCCGCCAACCTTGTCCGGGACCCCGTAACGCGCCGGGCGACTGTCCTTGAGCGGTCGCCTATATCGACTCCCGAGAATGCGTATTGTTCTCAGCATATTTTTCTATTTTTATCTCAGAGGAAATTAGATTTCTGATGTTTATTTAACAGAAACATTTAACAGAAACTCTTCTTTGACGAAAAGTATTCCATAGATTAATTTTAGTGCTCTTCTCGTCATTTGAATTTCAAAACTATGATTTATGTTCGTCAATACCAGTTATATTTTGTGAATTCATTTTATAGGTGAATTCGTAGCTTGAAATTATACACAAATAAGTGCTGTCTTCAAATATTTTATTCCGTATTCCGAAATCGTCGATCACTAGGTCTCAAACGATCTATCAAACGAACCACTCGAATCAATCTACGACGGAGTGAGAACGTCGATTTATTTACTCTTTTCTAACGGATCTCCCGACAGGCTATGTCTCAGCGTGCACTGGAATCCAATGAACACCTTTTACGTACTGCATCAACTCTCTACTTATTTAGGACGCACTGTATGTGACACTTATTCGTGTCTCAATTGTTTGATTTCAAAAGTTGGCACGAAAATAAAAGTCAGTGATGTTAATAGAAATAGAGGTCGTTAACTAATGTACGCTTTTTAGTGTATTACATTTTAGTATCGACCAAAGATCTTATACGGTATACTCTAAACTTGACCAATTGTTGACCAATGTTATCAGTGTTTGTTAGATGGAGTAGATTTAAATAGGTGTCGGCGTGTCCAAGAGCATTGTCGAGGAAATGGTATCATTATCGGCCGGATATTCAATTATGTACCGGTGATAGATAAAGTATGTGGTGCGGGTTGCATTTGTCGCGACATATAAGCTTAAGTTCAATACCATTATAAGCCTAATGCAAGAACTAAATTAATAAAATATATTTTTAACTCGTCGTGACTAACACCAAACTAATTCTAAATACGCGTTACTTAGAAATATATTCGTAAGTCTTCTGCACCTGTTGACACTTCCTGTTATCGTTAGCCGTTCAATTACATGTCCAAAAAAAGCTGTCGTTGCCTAGTTATGAACACGTGGTCGGGACACGTGCCATACCGCCCCAAAGCTCACCTGTCAACAGCGTTCTTGGCTTTGTTTCTATATTCGTAAGCCTAAACGAACTTCGTCAAAAATGTCTCTCGACAACAAATTTGTTTGATACGGATACAAAATTTACAATTTTTTATTAGATATAATATTTGTTTATGTTAATTAATAGGACAGAAAAATTGCTTTACCGGATTCTTACTTTATATGACAAATCGCATTACTATGGACGAAATGTGGAAATATTTGGTGATTTAATGAATGAGATTACCCACGAAGCTAAGTAACCGTAAGAAGAGCCCATCTAGAATCGCGCTCGCGTGTTCGATTTCCACGCGCTGACCGCGATAACCGCTTGTTGATTCGATGTAATTAATTTAACTTAGCTTCTAACGTGTGCTCGCGACAACTTAATAACGCATCAGCCGGACCGCATTAGCACTTCAATATAAGTTTACTTTACTTAATTTATCCGGTAATTGAAAAGTCATTTAGAATTTTAAATTGTCGACTTCACTTAAAGCTGTGTAATTAACATTTAGATACGTAGGTACCTTTATAGTGCAAAATTTTTATATTCATCTCGAGGTCGCTCTGACCTTGACTTGTGCTGGAAAATTTTCTTTTATTCATATTGTACTGTGTTTTAAACTCTGCCTTCTTGGAATCTTCACCTTTAAAAAATATATGAAACATACGAGAAGCTGGCAATCTTACCGTCAATTTAAAGACGACTTATACAGCTTTTTTAACTTTCATTAGTATTTCACTAGAGCCACTAGAGCCACAGGTATGTACGTCCACTTTTAATCAGCGACTCGACGGCACCGCAAAATGGGAAATGTTTTTTCCAAGTAAAGTATTTCATTAAAACGCAGCCGCGGTACATGGGCAGTCGCTCGCGAATTCTCGTCAATCGATTGTTCCAGTGGCCATGAACTCGGTCTCCCGTGCCGCTGCCTGTGCCGAGCCGCATTTCACGGAAATCATTTGTATTTAAAACATCACGTTTCAAGCTTACAACTGGGCCTATTAAACCACACATTTCTCTACAATTTGTTACCCGTATTTGGTAGTTGCACGATTGGACGAGGTTTAGTTACCAGTATTCATGTGGTAGAAACTAGCAATAGTTGTCACATGGCAAGATGTCACCGGCATCTGATCGTCTCCCGCACAAAAACTTGTCCACTACGAACCACATTGCTTTTCACGTTGCATCACAAGCGAGGCCGCATCTCGGTCTCTGGGACATGAGCTCGTTTAACTTTCATATGTTAATTACAAAACCTTATATGTATCTCTGTTAGAACTGCAGCTTAGTGAATTAGGTATCTAGCTATTGCCACCGTATATTTAGACGATTCTTGTATTTCAAATCTTTTATTAAAGTTGCACCCAAATTATATTTTTACAATTATTATCTGTTTGCCTAAAATTATATATAATATGATCTTATATAATATTTCAATTTTTGTGTCCAATTTGTAAACGCAGATGATTTGCGCATTCCACCGAATTCGATTCGCGTAGATAATAGAAAATAAAACTAATAGAAAAGAGCAGCTGCATCTTGCTCCCCTCACTCTAGCCATTGTTCAGACATGGCTCTTCCAAAACTCGGGATCAATGGCCGAGCTACAGAAAAAACATTATAAAGATATTCAGGTACCCACGCACTAAAAGTCTTTTGTAAAAATTATTCATTTATCAATAAAGGGATAGAGGAACTATAAAGCAGTTTTAAGCAAAATATATCCGAACTTTAAAAAAAAAAGTAAAAATGCTTAAAGGCTGCCTGTACTTTTATGTTGTAAATAAATTCTTGCTATATCCCGTACAATAAGCATTTCTACTGTGTCAGTTATGTGTGGCGTGGCAAAACATTGCATTGTTGCGCTTATAAACAATGGAAGCTTAACAATCTGCAATGGGTTTTGCATTCACCCAATAGACGCCGTTCTCTCTCTACGAGACTTCTGATCTCCCTTTAATTGGAATTATTGATTTACATTTTAGATGGTAGAAACTCACAAGGTTCAACTGCAATTCAACACAGACAAGCTTGCTGATATTTTTATTTAAGTTTAGCTCAACCTTTTAATTAGAATTTCTTGAGAACGAATATAAATTAATTATTCGACAAATAATCTTAATCGATGAATCAATCCAGTTTCTAATAGAATGGCACTCGCCGTGACTAATCCTTCTAAATTATTAGACAATACCAGGAAGTTAAAAAACAATATTCTGGGACTATTTCTAAGTAAATTCTGACGCCAATAAACTATTGTTTATACTTTACAATAGTGTTTTTCTATCATCCTATTACAATTGTTATTTTAATGAAGTTACCAAGTCAAGGTACTTAAAGCACTGCATCAAATTCAGACACTTTTTGTATGCCGTCCGTGTCAGTTTATTTGCAAAATTTCCTCGCAGTGATTGCTTCCCCCAGCTCCCCAATGCCAGTCAAACAACCGCCGGCAGTGCATTAAGCTATTAGTCGCCAGTTAGTGCGTTTCACTGCGAACATCGGTACGTAATGGATATCAATCGAATCTACATATGCATATGTACTTTTCTATTGAAACAGTGAGATTTTTGATATTACATTTTTAATTATTGTTTGTCCAAGATTACTCTTTTCACTCGAGGTTATATTTCATCTAATCTCTATATATGATTGGATCAGACAATTCGTTTCGTACTACACTGTACGATATTATCATACCATTTATCTTAATGAACAGTCGTCTAAAGAAATATAATTCTGAAGTTCCAAATATAATGTCTTCTAACTTTTATCAAAATAAATGTTGTAATAACCTTATAATGCTATAAGGAATCTGGCAGAAAAAGTATCATTTTTTTTAAGATCTGTAACAAGTACCTTTATATGAATATTTGCGCTCGGTTAGATAATAGCTGAGCTAGTTATTTTCGTGAAGATCACGGCTACGCGGTCATTGGCCGGTGCGAGCCGCTCGCTCGCTCCTCACTTTTACAAGACACTCTTTTTTGCCCCCCACCTCGGTTATGATGTCATCATTAACGTATAACGTTCTATAACCGTAACTCGGTTACATCCGTTAATTAACTAAATTCAACGTATTTAATTTATCATCCCATTATCGTATGAGCATTTGAAATGCAGTCGTAGGTATGCAGCGTAGGAGTGGTCACGTTCGAAAGTTAAGAAAGTTCTTCCAGTTCTAATAGTGTTTACCACTTCAAATGGTGCTTGATGGCCGGAAAATAATACCCTTCGTCTCTTAGCTCCGGATAATGTCACGGCTCTGTCAGTGGAAACTGATTGTGAAGCAATTACAGATGTTGAGATTAGACAGACATGTCACTTTAATGCCTGTATTTATACATCAAAACTAGTTTTAAGTTGTCTATGTTTCTCTATTTTTAATAATAACGAAAACTTTATAATTACTCGTACCAATCGCCTGCTCGTATGATGTAATGTAAAGTTAATTATTATATAAAAAAAAAAACAATTAAACCATGTTCAGTACAAATACATTATAAACGCGCGTAAAGGATGTTGGCTTATTACTCTTTGTTTTTGTTCCTTTGCAATTTCCCTACCAACTTCCTCTCGAGCTTTACATTGATAATGTTCGACAGATGCACTAAGAAAATATATACAAATCGTATATTTATTTAAGCTGACATTCAGAAATAGGATTTGATTAAATTCCCTTTAGCGCGTGTTGGTAGTGGATCGGGCGCGAGGCGGCGTCGTCGCGCGGGCGCGTATCGATCGCGGCCGCCGGCCTGCATACGAATACGAGAATCGCCCTCCGTACAGCCCCTTGCCAACCTCTTCCACCAGAACACCTCCTTACACTACTATAGATTTAACCCCCATTCAGTACTGCGCGTTAGTCGCCAACGATTATTGTATTACGTCATGATTTTGTTACTTCAAGACGGTCGTAATGTCATGCCACTCGATTTGCATAGCAATCAGTTCTTTACTGCCATGTGTGTACATGTTTTGATAAATTATTCAAGACTGATATAAGCTTAACGTATATATTAAACTCTTTGTCGAAAACAAATCATATTCATTTTTATAACCAAATCAATCTCTTTGAATTAACGCATGCAGCGTTTACTAGTGTCTTTCGAACCTCCAATGTTAAAAAATGATGGGTTTTTGTTACTAAAGATAAATCGTGGGTTTTTTTTAATTTCTCTTATGCAGTTTATTTAATCCACCAAGAGAAAACCTACAGCTACGTCACATACACGACCTAAAAACACCCCTGTGGGTCATATTTGAAACGTCTATATTACGGAAAGCTTTCCCCAATTTGCACCGGCTCAAGGGAGTCAACCCCATTACGCGGAAATTGCAAGAACAACATTTACCTCGGCGGCCGGCGATGGTCGATGATGTCACAACAATACCATTTACATAAGCCACACAACCCGAGCTACACTCGATTCACTCTAATGAAATTCATGTTTGGCTTCGTATAGTAAGTAATGCTGGCACATTTACTTTGGTATTTCATACAAAAGTACAATTTACATCTTAAACAACGAAAGCCTTAGAATCTCCCGGTATTCCGTTCCAATTTTAGCAAAAGTAAAAAGATTTATCCAATACTTTACTCCTTTGCCCTCTTCAGAGTATGATAGCATATTTCCTTCACTTGGCTATTAAACTGATTATGTTCAAGAGGGATCCCCTCTGCAAAATTGCCACAATTTTCCGGCCGACGACGCACCTAGTTATTCCATCGCGAAATGTCGCCGCATCGCCTGCCCCACTAACTAGGCCATCCCGGGCCCGGCTTAACACGGATTTGTACGTCAATTCAATTTAACACGGAGCCACGATGTGAAAGATCAAACTTGAAAACAATGAATTCGCTGCCAAGTGGTTTGACACGATTAAAATTGTGCCAACTAATAATAAGAGCTGGGTGTACTCCGAAGTTCAATGATCTTGCAGGCATTACATCGATTTAGATACGTATCGATATTGGCAGGTTGTGTCGGAATAGGAAATGAGCCACCAACAGCATGACGGACGCTTTCGACAGTACAAGTATATGATCTATCGGAGCATATTTACATAACCTGATATGCTGGCTGTTGAAATATGTGATTGATTTTATTAACAATTAAAACCACATTTTGGAATCCGTCAGGTTTTATGTGACAAAGATTTTTATAAAGGACTTCTTGTTTTAAAGTATGGCACCAAAACTAAAGTGTTGATTCATTTTCAATCCTTATTCTTAACTTAATATTTATATCACGAACTAAGCGCTCAACAATAAAGGAAAGTATCAGAATAAGTCTTCGTGTTAGATATAATGAGCATATCTAAAAAGCATTTTTTAATTTATCCGATGTTGATAATGCACAGAAGACAAGTGCTTATGAAAATAATGGCGGTAATGATTGACTTTGCTAGATAATTTTACTAAATTAAATGTCCCTATACCGCGCTTGAATATACCGCATTTAGACGTATATATGTTTAAAACAGCAACTTAAATGATTTTACCATTCCGAATTTCTTTTTTTAATTGAACACGTTTCTTATCAGTCAACAACAGGAAGATTGCAAAAAACCAATTCTTATTCCGCTGATAAAAACTTAGTTACAGTTTTTCATATAAGTTAACTTATTATTTCGTGTTTCGCCAAAATACTTTATCTAATGAATGTTTTTGCTTCGTTGACTGTTATTTCCGTAGCTTTGTGCTTATTCCTAAGCACTATACTAGTTTTAAGTTAAAAACTAAAGCCACTGCCACCTTGAGATTAGGTCCCAAGTTGTCCGAGATGAGTTTCTACACTCCTATTAATAAACGTTGAATCTGATATATTCTAAATTGTGGGTTCGGGCGATGTCACATTTTCCTTCGGATATCATCACAAGTAATTTAAAGAATTGAGAAATAAAAAATACTGAAACTATAAAAGATCTCGTGAAATTTGTCACGTGGACATCGCAGCTGTAGATTTGCGCTATTATCATAAATTTTTTTGCCTACAAGCAGATGTTTCGCAAAGAATGTGTAACCGTCGAACATCAGCACGCAAGTCACGTCGAATGCGCGTTACCACTATAATTTATTTGTTTACTTCACTTATTAATTCTTTACCTGCATCCAGTTACTTCAGCATTTTATCGCAGTACTTCGTTCTCATGGGAATCGTATTCCGAGAAGTATTTCGTGATAGTTGAAGATTCATTTGTCCATTGCATAAGTCTTGGCGGCGGGACAACGTGTATCGAGCGAACCGGTTTAAAAGAAACGTGTTAGGAGGTCCTTTTCTAAGTACACTAAACTTATACACTGTTTCATTATATTTGATACAACCTAATTAAAATCATAACGATGGGTATGATTTTTTTAAGTTAACAAATTAGGTAAATCGTAACATTTTATTCATCTTATCAGAACTGAACAGAAAACTGTTCCTTTGAGTCCTATTTTTGTATTTCCAGAAAAAAGATTAATAAATGATAAAAATGAGACAAAGTCTATGTTATCAAACATATATCCATTTAATGTTTTCTTACCTGTAGTTTTTAAAAACCGGCGTCAATAAGAACCGCGGGATAAAGACCCGAGAAGCTTTCGGTAGTGTTCACACAAAGTCGCACTGGCACATAAAACAACACAGTGGGTTATTTACGTAATGCGTGATACGGTGGTCAGGGGGTAAATAATAGGATATTGGAGAGGAGCGTGGAGTACACCGTCGCAGTGCGGAGGCTCCCGTAGACTGGCGGCTGGCGGTTGGCGATGGCGAATGCCGGCTGCCCGCGGCTCAACGAGCGCTGCGCGAGACGCGAGCGACAGCGGACAGCGGGAGCGTTCATAACGCCCCGGAATATACCGCCCGTTAAAATTTGAACCTCCACGCTTTTTCATCTGCATTTTACTTCAAATGTACATTAATATTTTATTCGTCATGTGCTTTGTAGAAAAGTGCCCCGGTAACAATTAGCTTGATTTTTTTTTATCTATGGTTTTCAGTATGCCCAAGTCCATTTTCGAATGTAATCGTGTGTAAAAAGGGCTACCCTTCTCTAAGATTTAGGATTACTTGGTATACTGCGGTCGATAAACGATTTTACAATTGGTATTTGTTTGAAAAGCTTGTTCTAACGAGCTTTTTTAACTTAGATCTTAAAAATCAGTTGGATTTCCGTACTTTGTGGTAGATTGGCCCTCTAATATATTGTGATATTGTATAGTGGTTATGTTGATTTTGTTTTAGTCCTGGTTTTTGAAGACTAAATACAAGCGGAAGTGGTACGATTTCCTCAAAGTATCAGTATTATGTTTCCGTTGTCAGAAATAAAAACAACATGTATAACAATAAACCCACAAAAACCTTATACAGGATGTTTTATGGAGAAACTATTTATTGCGAAACTCCGACTGAGAACATTAATGAGCTTTCTCGTAATTAATTGTTTTATATAATTCGAATTGTTAGGTCCATAAACTGCATCAGCTATTGAGTAACTTATTTAAATGTATAAGATACTATAATTATAATTTACGAAAATACACATGCGTGTGGGTCAGCTCTAATGTGAGG